>CM064482.1:1741673-1807854 GCA_032716605.1 Paralithodes platypus | reverse complement strand
GCTTGGATTTGTTGTGTGATGTCTTGTGTGTGGGGTGCTGGGGAGTGTTTCAGTATGTTGCGTTGTCTGATGAGGTTTTGAATTTCTGGTGTGAAGTTGGGGTTTGTCTTTTTCTGTTACCTCTTGGAATGTGTTTCTTGTCAGTGTTTTGGATAGTTTTATTGAGTATGTGTACAGCATTGTTGATGTTAGTGATGGGTGTACTGTTTAGAGTTGTGAAGTGTTGTTCTGTCTCATTTGTGAATGCTTCCCAGTTAGGTCTTTTATAATTGGTGTATGTGTGTTTGTGGTTAGCTGGGGTGAGTCTGGTTTTGGTGGTGATAATGATCGGGAGGTGGTCAGAGCCTAAGGTTCTGACCACCCTCCAGGATGTTGTGGGGGCGAGTTCTGGGGAGCAAAAGGTGATGTCTGGAGATGATGGGTTATAGAGGGCTTGGTGAGGAATATGGGTATGTTGATGGATGTCGTTAAGGATGATGAGGTTAACAGTTTGGTTTTGTAGTACCAGCCCTCTGTCTGTGTCGGGGTTGTCGACAAACCAGGCCGACGTCTTGGCGTTGAAGTCACCACCCAGGATGATGTGTGGGTGTTTGTGATGTGTTGTAAGTGTGGTCTGTATTCATTTGGTACTGTAGGGGATGTATGTGTTTATGATGGTTATGTTGGAGTTGTTGCCAGTGCGTATTTTAATTGATTGTATTTCTGTTGTGTTATCATTTGGGGGGAGGAGGGATTTGGTTTGTACACTGGTAACTATGTATGATATTTCTTTGTGTACCAGGGTGATGAGTCCACCGCCTCCGCCGACAGCCCGGTCTTGTCTGATGGTGGTGAAATCATGAAATGTGGGTGTTTTTTGTGTTGTGCGGAGTTTTGTTTCTTGTAAGATGGCAATGTGTATGTTGTGTTGTTTGATGAAGTGTGAGAGTTTCTTTGTGTTGATGCCATCTATGTTCAATTGGAGAATGTTAATGTTATGTGCACGATGTATGTTGGGTGCTGCTGCACGAGGATGGGGTGGGGGTGAGGGAGGGGGTGGGGGTGAGGGAGGGGCTGGGGGTTGGGATGGGTGAGGTGGGGGTGGGGATTGGGGAGCAGATGGGGGTTGGAATGGATTAGGATGGGGTGTGGTATGTTGAGTTGAGGATGTGGATGGTATGGGAAGGTTAGGTGGGTTAGGGAGGAGAGGTGGTCGGGTTTTGGGGGGGGGGGAGTGGATGATATGGGAAGGTTAGGTGGGTTGGGGAGGAGAGGTGGACGGGTTTTGGGCGAGGGAGTTGACTGGGAGAGGGAGGGGCATGAGGAATAGGTCCAGGTGTTCGTGTAAGTGTTTCTTGGAGGCAAGTGTTGTGCAGGTGAAGTGGGTCCAGTGCCTGCATGAAGTGCAGAGAAAACTGAACCATTAGTGTGGCGACTCGAAGCGCTGGGTTTTGAGCAAGTTGGACATATGTATGTGTAGGTGGGTACTGGGTTGCTCTCAAATCTCCGGGTAGAAGAAGTCTTCGAGAAATGACAGCCGGAGAGTCATTTCTCGGTGTAGGCAAAAACTGTGTGATGTGTTGTGTGTGGTGTGAGGTGTGGAAATTCCCGGCGCGACCGAAGAGCTCCAAGGACCTCTGTAAGCGTAGGCATAATTGCCCGAAATTGCTCCTTCATTCCCTGCTCATTTTCATGCATACGCAAAAGCCAGAGCGTAATACAATTATGTATTCGTGAAAGTACGGTAATAGCTTTTCAAATTACTCCTGAATCATACCCTGTACGACAGAGGTTTTCTTGTAAGGATCTTTCAAAACGCAATGGGAAAATCTGCTCCAAATTACCAAACTCCGATAGGCATAGGCGAAATCGCGTAATAATTACCAATTATTTTCGGTTTTCGCTATGTTGGGACGCCGACACATAAGTGAACTCTCTCTCACACAAAACTCAGGTGGCGTGTGGCGGGGCCTGTAGGCTCCGGATGACGTCCATCCGTGCTGCTTGCAAAAGAGGCCTGGCTCAAAGGCTACAAAATAGCCGGAAAATCGTTCGCCGTCATATGAGGGGGCCCCGAGGGAATTGGGTTAAGCAGGGTGGTTGTTTCATTATTTGATAGGGTCACCATAAGGGTAATGGTTGTGGCATTTGTCTGTACAGAAGCTTGGGCCTTTGTGGTGGGGCTTCTTAGGAATGTGACCTTTTTCGTTAGCCATGGAGAAACTGACAGAGGTACAAATAGTCTAAGCAACCTCATGTTGAAAAAATATTGTATTGATTGTATGCGACAGAGGATATACTTGAAAGAAAGATAAGAGGAGTTCTGGATGAATGTGGAGCGCGGGCCTGGAGAAGTTTGACAAGAACGAAAGAATATTTGATTGGGGATATTTTGGAATGGTAAGGTGGGTGATAGGAAAGGTTGAGGGAGTGGTGGGAGGGTGGGGGGTACCATCAGAGGGGAATGGAATGGTAGTGCACTGTGGTTTTTAGACAATGTGTGGGGAGGAGGCTGTGGATAGACCAACACCTTCTTCCGACCACAGAATGATCACCAGGTACACGTGGAAACGGATGTTGACGAGGAAGGATAAGACGTGTGGTAACGAAAGTCATTGATTGATACAGATGTATGTGTGGATCTGAACGAATGAAGAAATTCTGTGATGGGATGCTAGGGTGTATAGGGGTATTGGAGGGGGGCTGCTGATTCATTATATTGTGTAGCTAAGAGTTAGGATACAAAAGAACGTGGGGTGAGGAGAGCTGGAGGGAGGCGAGAGGAGGGTGGAATGGTGAGGAGGGTGGAGAAGGTTGCCAGGAGGAGGAAAGTCAGGGAGGAGGTACACGAGAGCAGTGGAAAGACGACGAGTGGGTTCGACTGGAAGTTATGGAGGAGGTGGAGGAGATGAGCAAGTTGTTAAGGATGAGATCTGCTGCAGAATCGTGAGAGGTGTGTGGATTGAGAGAGAAGAGGGAGGGGAGAGAAGGTACCGCATGGTGCGACAGAAGAGGTAAAGAATAGCGTGGAAGAAAAGAATAAACGATTATAGAGATGGTGGGTAGTTAGAGGAATGTATGAAGATCCGAGAGACAAGAAACGAGCACTTTTTTTTTTTTTTATGTGATTGAGGGAGGCAAAAGGCATAAACTGCCTATAGGAGGCCTCCCCCATAGTTGAAAGAGTAGGACAGGGCCAAATCAAGGACTGTTCGATGCCAAAATGCTATGCTCGGACACACGGAGTTTGAGCAATTAAGTCATAGGAAGAGGGAAAGACTGATTCTGGAGAGAGTTTCCAGAGCTCAGATGTTGAGTAGAAGAAAGTTTGAGGTTAACGTTTCACTCTTGGGTTGGAGAGTTGACAGAGTAGGGGTGGGATTGCAGTTGCAAGACGGGTACCACGTGCCCTACGTAAAGGAGGTGGTATGCACTGGGAAGCTCTGAACAGGAACACTTATGATTTAGTAGCGACTAGAATAGCGAGAGAGAGAGAGAGAGCAACATTGCCGCGCGGAGAGAGAGAGAGTGCCAGAGAGTTGGTGAGTGAAGGGAGTTAATGATACGAAAGCACCTGAGTGTAATATGGAGGGAGAGTAAGAAACTGTTCTGGGAAGAAGTCAAGGAAAGTTAGGGAAGGTAGCAAGGGAAACAGTAAGGGTGTGAAAGATAAGAATGGGGAGAATGCTAGCCCGAGAAGCAAGAGAGAGTCGAAAGATGGGAGGGAGTACTTCAGTGAGTTGCTAAATGTAAGGAATGAAGAGCCAGCAAACATAGCTGGATATGGTATGGGAGGGAGAAGAAGAGAAGTAGTGGAGGAGGAGGTGGGGATCAGGAGGTCAGAAGTGTGGGACGCCATGAAAAGATTTGGGAAGTTGGGGAAAGCACCAGGAAACAGATGGAGTGTGTGGGGAAATGTTGAAGGTATGGTGGTGAGATAGTGAGTAGAATGGGTAGGGAAAATGTGCAAACTAGCATGGGAGAAGGGGAGTGCACCCGATGGACTGGAAGACGGGCATAATAGTCCACTATATAAGGGCAAAGGGGAAAGAGGAGTGTGTGGTAACCACCGAGGAATAGGTCTTCTAAGCGTAGTAGGGAAGGTATACAGTAGGGTACCGGTAGTGATTGAGAGAGTGAGAGTGAGAACGGAGAAATGGATAGGCGACGAGCAGGGAGGATATTAGGAAGGGAAGAGGATGTGTAGATCAGATTTTTACCCTGAATTGTGTTGTGGAGAAGTATCTGGAGAAGAAACAAAAGGTGTATGTTGCCTTTATGGACTTGGAGAAGGCCTATGACAGAGTGGATAGAGAAGGTTTGTGGAAAGTACTTAGAATATACGGAGTAGAGGGCAAGTTGCTGAAAGCAGTGAAGAGCATGTATGAGGGTGTAAAGGCAGCAGTACATGTGGAGAGTGAGCAGAGCGAGTTCTTTGACCTGAATGTTGGTTTGAAGCAGGGGTGTGTGATGTCCCCGTGGTTGTTTACTGTATATATGGATGGAGTCATAAAAGAAATACTATCAAGAGCAGGGGATGTTGGTGTATCGCTGAAAAGGGAGGGAATTGAGTGGAAGCTACCTATACTGCTGTTTGTGGATGATACAGTTCTGATGAGTGATAATGAATGGGAGTTGCAGGGTCTGGTAAATGAGTTTGGAACAGTGTGCGAAAAACGGAATTTGAAGGTAAATGCGGGGAAGAGCAAGGTTATGGTCTTCGAAAGGGGTGAAGTCACAGAGTGTGAGTGAAGCTGAACGGTCAGGCTATGGAGATCGTCAACTCTTTTAAGTATCTGGGCAGTGTGTTGAGTAAAGATGGGACTATGGATGAAGAAGTGCGGGAGAGGGTACAACAGGGGAAGAGGGTTGTAGGAACGCTAAAAGCAGTAACAAGAAATAGGGTGGTCAGTATGGAAGTGAAGAAGTCCTTGCATGACAGTGTGGTAATCCCGACACTGACTTACGGAAGCGAAGCATGGACGTTGGTTGAGAGACTCAGACCAAGAGTGAGAGCAGTGGAAATGAATTACTTAAGGAGTGCGTGCGGAGTTTCATGGAGGGATAGACAGACTAATGAGGGAGTAAGAAGGAGGTGTGGTGTTGGAGGTAGATGTGCTGGAAAGTGTGAAAAGGAACAACGTGAGATGGACCGGCGACATGGGACATATGGAAAGCGAGAGAATGACTAAGAGGGTGTATGAGAGCGAGGTGGAGGGGCAGAGAGGGAGAGATAGACCGAATGAGAGGTGGAAGGATGGAGTGAGGAAGTACATGAACGAAGGCGGTGCTGGTTGGGGGGAGGGGCGTCGACTGACTGGGGACAGAGGTGCATGGGGGCGGTTCATTCTTGGCCACCCCTTCGGGGATCACGGCGTCAGGCAATAGATGATAGATAGATGTTAAAAATATCTTATATATTTTTTGTTTAGCTTTACTTGGCATTCCTCTTCCTCTATGTATCTAGCAATTTAACCCCCTCAAACTCCTTATGACGCGATGGTGTGGTAATTACCCCGGGCCAAAAAGCTCTAAAAGACGATAGAGTGATAACTCAAGCGAGCTTGAAATACGCAGGCATTTCGTTCATGGTCACCCCTTCGGGGATCAAGGTGTCCGGCAATATATACCGGTAGGCTATAGATAAATTCATTTTTGGGCTATTTCTTCCATTTTATTTATCCTGTTAAAGTGCTTGATTGATTTTTGTGCTAATGTAGTTAGTATTTGGTGTAATTTCACATATTTCAGCTAAATCTGGAGAGCACATGCAATTTATTTGTGCATGTTCAGTAAGTATTGCTGGGGAAAGGGTTAACGTATTCATCTTTTGGGGTATTTATTCTATGTTTTTATCCTGTTTCTGTGATTGATTGAGTTTTGTGCTAATGTAGTTGGTATTTGTTATAATTTTACATATTTTAGATAAATCAGAAGAGCACATGCAATATATTTGGGCATTTTCAGATAGTATTGCTGGGGAAACGGTTAACATACAGTATTCATCATAGGAAGGGAATAGGATGTGTAGCTCAGATCTTTGCCCTGAAATATGTTGTGGAGAAATATCTTGAGAAGGGACAAAAGTTGTATGCTGCCTTCATGGACTTGGAGAAGGCCTATGACAGAGTTGATAGAGAAGGTACCGGTATGTAGAAAGTACTTGGAATATACGGAGCAGATAGCAAGTTGCTGAAAGCAGTGAAAAGCATGTATGAGGGTGCAAATGTGTCAGTATGTGTTGAGAATGAACAGAGCGAGTTCTTTGATCTGAATTTTGGGTTAAAGAAAGGGTGTGTGATGTCCCCGTGGTTGTTCAATATATACTGAACTGTATATGGATGGAGTCATAAAAGAAATGCAAGGATGAGCAGTGGATGTTGGTGTACCACTAATAAGGGAAGGCAACGAGGGGAATGACAGAGTTGATAGAGAAGGTATGTGGAAAGTACTGTACTGAGAATATATGGAGTAGATGGCAAGTTGCTGAAAGCAGTGAAGAGTATGTATGAGAGTGCAAAGGTATCAGTACGTGTGAAGAATGAACAGAGGGAGTTCTTTGATCTGAATGTTTGGTAAAGCAAGGGTGTGTGATGTCCAGATGGTTGTTCTATATATACAGTATATGGATGGAGTCATAAAAGAAATACAAGGAAGAGCAGTGGATGTTTGTGTACTGCTGTTTGCTGATGATATGAATGGGAGTTGCAGGGTCTGGTAAATATTTTTGGAACAGTGTGCGAAAAATGGAATCTGAAGGTAAATGCGGGGAAGAGCAAGGTTATGGTCTTCGAAAGAGGTGAAGCCTCAGAGTGTGAGGTGAAGTTGAACGGTCAGGCTATGGAGATTGTCAGCTCATATAAGTATTTTGGCAGTGTACAGAGTAAAGATGGGAGTATGGATGAAGAAGTGTGGGAGAGGGTGCAACAGGGGAAGAGGGTTGTAGGAATGCTGAAAGCAGTAACATGAAATAGGGTGGTCAGCATGGAACTGAAGAAGTCATTGCATGACAGTGTGGTAATCCCGACGCTGACTTACGGAAGCGAAGCATGGACGTTGTTGGAGAGATTCAAACCAAGAGTGAAAGGGATGGAAATGAGTTACTTGAGAAGTGTGTGCAGAGTTACATGGAGGGATAGACAGACTAATGAGGAAGTACGAGAGAGGTGTGGTGTGAATGTACTGGAAAGTGCGAAAAACAACACCTTGAGATGGTTCGGCCATGTGGAACGTATGGGAAGCAAGAGAATGACTAAGAGCGTGTACGAGTGAGGTGGAAGGACAGAGGGAGAAATAAACCGAGAGAGAGGTGGAAGGATGGAGTTAAGAAGTATATGCGTGAAAGCGGTGCTGGATGGGAGGAGGGGCGTCGACTGACTGGGGAGAAAGGTGCATAGGGGTGTTTCGTTCGTGGCCAATCCTTCGGGGATCAAGGCGTCCGTCAATAGATAGATAGATAAATTCATCTTTAGGGCTATTTCTTACATTTTCTTTATCCTGTTAGTGTACTTTATTAAATTTCTTGGTAATGTAGTTGGTAATTGGTGTAATTTTACATATTTCAGATAAAGGATGTCAACAGAATAACAAATGATGAGCTGAAGAGACATTTAGGTATAAGGAGTATTAGCGAGGAGATGCGTACAAGTAAACTGGGATGGTATGGACATGTGGAGAGAATGGATGAACAAAATTGGGTGAAAAGATGCAGGTCTGCGATTGTGGAGGGAGCTGCACCAAGGGGTGGACCGAGTAAGACGTGGGATCGGACTATACGTGCCGATCTCAAATCCAAAAACTTGACAAGTAAAGCATCCCTTAACAGGGTTGCCTGGAACGCCGCCATTAGGAAAAGAGACTGAAACTGCACATCTGTGTGGAGCACTCAGTCTTAAAATGTTATGTACGTATGTATGTATAAATCTGAAGAGCACATGCAATCTATTTAGGCATTTTCAGTCAGTATTGCTGGGTAAAGGGTTAACATATTAATCTTTTGGAGTATTTCTTCCATTTATTTATCCTGTTAGTGAGTTTTATTGATTTCAGTGCTACTGTAGTGGTATTTGGTGTAATTTTACATATTTTAGATAAATCTGAAGAGGACATGCAATATATTTGGGCATTTTCAGTCAGTATTGCTGGGGAAACGGTTAGCATACTGTAGACATCTTAGGAAGGGAAGAGGATGTGTAGCTCAGATTTTTGCCCGGAAATGTGTTGTGGAGAAATATCTGGAGAAGCGACAAAAGTTGTATGCTGCATTTATGGAGTTGGAGAAGGCCTATGACAGAATTGATAGAGAAGGTATGTGGAAAGTACCGGTACCGGTACTGAAAATATACGGAGTAGATGGCAAGTTGCTGAAAGCAATTAAGAGCATGTATGAGGGTGCAAAGGTGTCAGTATGTGTGGATAATTAACAGAGCGAGTTCTTTAATCGGAATGTTGGGTTAAAGCAAGGGTGTATGTGATGTCCCGATGGTTGTTCAATATATACCAGTACAGTATATGGATGGAGTCATGATAGAAATACAAGGAAGAGCAGCGGATGTTGGTGTACCACTGATAAGGGAAGGAAACGAGTGGAAGTTGCCTCAACAGTACAGTACCGGTACTACTGTTGCTGACAACACAATTCTGATGAGCGATAGTGAATGGGAGTTGCAGGGTCAGGTAAATATGTTTGGAACAGTGTGTGAAAAACGGAATCTGGAGGTAAATGCTAGGAAGAGCAATATTATGGTCATTGAAAGGGGTACAACCATAGAGTGTGAAGTGAGGTTGAACGGCTATGAAGAATGTCAGCTCATTTAAGTATTTGGGCAGTGTGTTGAGTAAAGATGTGAGTAGGCCTATGGATGAAGAAGTGTGGGAAAAAGTGTAACAGGGGAAGAGCGTTGTAGGAACTCTGAAAGCAGTAAGAAGAAATAGGGTGATCAGCATGGAAGTAAAGAAGTCCTTGCATGACAGTGTGGTAATCCCGACATTGACTTATGGGAGGGAAGCATGGACGTTTCTGACTGGGATTGATCATTGATAATCATCGGTTATGCTAGTTGGAAAATTAGTGGGGTAGAATGTTGAGTTCGGGTGTACCGCCAGCCTTGTTTACACTACGCGGAGCGGCGGCGGATGCTGGCCATCATGTTCCCGTCTATTTGACTGCTTTTGGATACAATAATAGGTTGAGGGGGGGTCACCTCCCCATGACATATTGTGATCATCATATATATTGCCAGCAGGAGGCAAATAACCGAAAAAACGCCTTCAAAATAGACGCGAACTAAAGGCTGGTTCACACATAGCCGAGTCAGTGCACGAGTCCAACACGAGTGATGAAATTTTGCTATTCAGCAATGACTCGTCGATACTCCTCAACACTCGTATAGACTCGTGCTACGCTCGTGTATACTCGACACACTCGTGGGTACTCGCCACGGGGTCCAAAAATTTCATGCATGCATGACATTTTTGGGTCCCGTGGCGAGTACCCATGAGTGTGGCCTAAATACGCGTAGACTCGTGTACATACGTGTTAACTCGTGTTTGACTCTTAATAACTCTTCGTTATTTGTGTTAACTCGTGTTGACTCGTGTAAACCCGTGTAACACTCTTTGGTGATTCGTCGCTTTTCGTCATCATTTCGACGTTGACGAAGCAACACGTGTCTACACGCAACAACACTTATGTAACACACATGCAACACGTATCAACAAGAGTAGAAAGCACGAATGTGAGTGCCAAAATTTGGTGCCCCCATGATGCCAGAGTTTACACGATTCAAACACAAGTGAAAACACGAGTAAACAAGAGTAAACACGATCCAATGAGAAAAAAACACGAGTGTAACACGAAAAAGCAAGTGTCATTTGAAATACCGTTATTTCAAAAATGTAGGAAGAATCAACGAGAGTTTACACGGATGTAACACGAGTCAACACGTGTGCAACAGAGATCCAGCGAGAGTCAACGCGTTGTCTTTCGTGTTGATCCGTATAAAAATCGTGTTGATCCGTGTAACAATCGCGTTGACTCGTCCATACTCTTTGTTTACGTGCCCTGGAATGTGGCCATTATTTTTCAAATTTTTGACACTCGTGTTGGGTTCGTGTTACACTCGTTTTGACTCTCAGTTACTCGTACAGACTCTTGCATGAACACGTGTTGACTCGTATTGAATCGAGTTAACTCGTGTTACACTCTCCTTGACTCGGGAACAATTGCTACTCGCGGCCGACTCAGCCTCCAGCGACGGCGATAATCGACGAGTGTGACTCGTGTTGGACTCGCGCACCGACTCGGCTATGTGTGAACCAGCCTTTAACCACGGTGATCGACATATGTAAACATTACGGCAGCGGTGTCGGCGTCGGACACTTGCGATAATGTTCCCGTCTATTTTGAATGCCATTGGATACAATAATATGTTGAGGGGGGCTTTGCCCCCATGACGTGTTGTCATCATCATATATATTGCCAGTAGGAGGCAAACAACCAAAAACAAAATGCCGCAAAGCCCTCCCCTCAACATATTATTGTATCCAATGGCAGTCAAAATAGACGGGAACATGATGGCAAGCTTCCGTCGCCGCTCTGCGCAGTGTAAACAATGGTGGCGGTACGCCCGAACTCTACATTCTACCCGGCTAGGCCTATATTATAGGCTACAATAAATAAGTAGGCTAGGCTATTTTTTCTATAGGCTATGCCTAGTCTAATATTACAATTTAAGGTAGCATTCAAGTTGACTACAGCAGGACTTACCCTTGACCAGGTATAGGCTATCCTAGTGTTTAATAGGCCTATACCCCTTTGAAAGAACATTAGCCTAGTCTAACCTACCTAACCTATTATAGTAGGCTATTATGGGTGGGGGCTGCTGCCCCCACACCCCAATTTTTGGTGTATTTGTCTATTTTGTCTGTGAAGTGGGAATTTTTTCAATTTGTCGATAACGAAAATCCTCCATGCGGACTATAGCTTATGAAGAAAAATATGGCGAATCTATTGTTGCCTATTATCTCTAATAAATTGTTTCTCATAATGCTGCAGTAGTGTCGTTTAAAATACCAACCATTTAATTGTGTGCCTTTAAAAATTACCTAAATTAGGCTATAGGCTACTGGAAGATTAGAAGAATCTTTAAGAAAGACTGGGTTAGGGTTATTGTTGTGCCAAAGCTAGATTATAGCCTAAATATAAAAGGAAGTGAATAAAATGAAATATGCCGAAAAAAATCAACGTCAAAATAGACGCGAAGTTAACCGCGACGATCGCCCTATGTAAACATGACGACCGTACACCCGGTAACTACATCCATCCCATTAAAAGTTACTGTGGGACACCAAATATGATGAGGGGGTCTCTGCGGCTCTGCCCCCCCACGTCGGCCCGTCACGTATTATGATGTACGGTAAGTCATCATCATCTGTGCTAATTCATAGGATCCCCAATTAAGGACAAAGTCAATCAACAGACGAAATAAGCTCCCAAATTACAATAACATAGCGGCCCGCCGTTTATGGGCGACTTTTTACACGTAATTTTAAATGTTACTTTCCTGCCCTGGTCTAGGCCTAATAGATTTTTCCAAAGAATCAAACTTAAATTAAAAGGAAGTAGCCTAGCCTACAGTTTATAGGAAGGCTATTCCAACATGCATTCCAGAACTTAGGCTAGCCTAGGCCTAGGCTATATGAAAATTTGTGGGTGGTATGCCAAAAAAGAATCACTAGGCCTATTAGGCTATGGGTAGGCTAGTATGGGGTGCATTTTGCAAATTTTCTGAACTCTTAGGCCTAGGCTAGGCTAAATTAAAACACAAAATCTGAGTAAAACCAGCACTAGAATTTTGTCTTGTCTTGTCTTGGGGCAACCTCAGGCGAATACTCGCCCACTCCGGCCCTACCGTAGTTGCGCAGATCCTATGTCACAATTAAATTAGTTTATAGTTAAGGTTAAAATTCACCACCGTGTCACTTTCATTCTAGGTCATTCGTAGAACCGTAACACTGTAAAGGCAACAACCCAATAGCAGGTCATCAGGTGGTGAACCAGAGACCTACAAACCACGGTACTAGGGCCAGAGCAATGTCTTGAAGCGAGGTGCCCTTATCAACCAACCCCAGACAATCCAGTAGGAGCTGTCGGAAGTAATCCATCTTTGAAGCCAGAAAGGGACGCCCATCCACATGCTCAGTGACGGGACGAGGCGAGGCTTAGGAGGCATATGTAGGACGACCAGATGTAGGATGTGGAGGGGAAGAGGTACCGTACGACGATACATGGGATGCGGAGACTGCGGAGGGAAGAGCTTGTCAAAGTCATACGGTTCCTCAGGACCTGAACAATAACCGGGGGACGGCCGGTGCGGGCAATGGTCGATCGTCGTAGTTAATATAAGTTCGCGGTCGCGGAGATCCTATGTCACAGTTAAATTAGTGTATAGTTAAGGTTAAAATTCACCACCGTGTCACTTTCATTCTAGGTCATTCGTAGAACCGTAACACTGTAAAGGCAACAACCCAATAGCAGGTCATCAGGTGGTGAACCAGAGACCTACAAACCACGGTACTAGGGCCAGAGCAATGTCTTGAAGCGAGGTACCCTTATCAACCAACCCCAGAGAATCCAGTAGGAGCTGTCGGAAGGAATCCATCTTTGAAGCCAGAAAGGGACGCCCATCCACATGCTCAGTGACGGGACGAGGCGAGGCTTAGGAGGCATATGTAGAACGACCAGATGTAGGATGTGGAGGGGAAGGGGTACCGTACGACGATACATGGGATGCGGAGACAGCGGAGGGAAGAGCTCGTCAAAGTCATACGGTTCCTCAGGACCTCAACAATAACCGGGGGACGGCCGGTGCGGGCAATGGTCGATCGCCGTAGTTAATATAAGTTTGCGTCTATTTTGACGGCGATTTTTTTTGTAGTTAGGCTAGGCCTAGGCTATTTGCCCCCTGCTGGCAATATATATGATGATGACAATATGTCATGGGGGGCGATTGACCCCCTCAACATATTATTGTATCCAACGATCTCTAACCTCTGTATCTCAAAAAGGGCTAGAGCAAATTGGTTGTAAATTTCCACATCTAGGCTATTCCTTGACAGATTTGCTCCCTCCAATTAATATTTATTAGCATAATTTCAGCCTAGTTTAGCCTATAAAACAAAAACTAACATTTGTTTAGCCTAGGCCTACATATAAAAAGAAAAAAACCCACTCGTACTGCAATTATAAGCATAAATATGAGTATCTAAGTTACAAAGCAAATGTTTTTGTATAGCCTATAATAAACCATAAAGTTGTCATCTTTCAACTGTTGAGGTCATAAATATAAAAACATCTAATACATTAGGAAAAAAATGCGTTAAGAGTTGTGTTAGCGGGTCTATCGTCCCCTTTACTTACGTAGTCGCACGCTCGCAGTTACATTCGCGTCTAATTTGACTGTGGTTATTTGCCCCTGCTGGTGATATAGATGATGATGACAATAAGTCATAGGGGGATAAAGCCCCTTCAACCCATTATTGTATCTCACGGCCAGGCGTTGGGTAAATTGTTTTGTTACCGGCCGGCAGATTGACGGTGGCTTTACCAAGTTTACCCCAGCAGTTAAATTAGAAGCGAATGTAGGCCTAACTGCGAGCGTGCGACTAGGCTATATAAACAAAGCTTTTGGTATGCCCACAACTACAACTCTTACCAAAACTGCAATTAGCCTATTTTTGTTTTGTTTTTTCAGTCTAGGCTAAATTGGTGAGGCTAGGCTAAATTATTTAGCCGCAATTAGCCTAGCCTATTTTTTTTTGTTCTTTCAGTCTAGGCTAAATTGCGGTAGGCTAGGTTAAATTCTTTAACATGTGTACTATTGTGTAGGCCTGTGCTTTCCAATAAAAGTAAAAATATGTAGCATAGCCTAATGCAATTTTACTAAAACCCAAGCCTACCTGAATATAGCCCTATGCAGAGCTCAAAAGCAAAAAAAAAAAAAATATGTTGAGCAGTGAAATAAAATTAAGCTAGGCCTAGGCCTGGTTTCTCATAGGCCTAATAACCTAATGAAGTATACTATAGCCTAACCTAATTTAAGTTATTTCACAAAATACTAATAGGCCTACCATGCATTATTTTCCATTGTAAAATAAGTTTGTGATACACTACGAAAGATTATTCAACATGGAATTTGAATGGAATAGAGAAGCTAAGCAACAAAAAGCCAATACTCACCCCTCCCTGTGATTGTGCCAGCTTTTGTAAGCAAGCGGCTCGCTTGGTGTAGTGACTAGCGTCTTGGACTTCCACCTAGAAGGCCCGGGTTCGCGCCCACGCTCGGCGCATTAAAGATTTTTCACAAGCACTGAGTCGTTACCATCCCTCATGAGCAAAGGGATGGGGTAGTAGTACAGGACCCCAATGGGAATACGCCTAATCGGCCTTATTGAGCTATCCTTAGCTAGCTTAGCATGCGCTAGCTTTAAGAACTATTATTATTATTATTATTATTATAGTGCAATAACTTAATGAAGGACAGAAAAGCTGCAGGATGCTCTGGCATTCTAGCCGAGATGATTAAGGCCTCAGGTGAGAAAGGAGTAGGTGTGTTCAATGAGCTAATTAACTTCATCATCAGAGAGGAAGTAATCTCTGATGAATGGCACAAAAGTATATTATATACTGTATACGAGCAAAGGGGACTCATTGGATAGGGAAAATTATAGGGGCCTGAAAATACTTGATCAAGTCATGAAGGTCTGTGAGAAAGTCTTTGAAGGTATGATATTGACGATATGAAGTTTGGTTTCATGCTAGGACACGGCACAATCCAAGTCATGAAGGTATTTGTGTGATAACGAAGATGTATGAGGACTCACAAACGGCAGTGAGGGTGAAGGATGTACCGGTACTGAGTGATGAGTTTTCAGTTCGCGTCGGAGTCCACCAGGGCTCTGTATTAATGAAGCCCTTTCCTCTTTTTTGTTTATGGTTCTGGAGGCACTATCTGGTGATTTCAGAGTTGGGCTCCCCTGGGAACTGCTATAAGGGTCCTGAAAATGCTTGACTAAGTCATGAAGGTCTGTGAGAGAGTCTTAGAAGGTATGATAAGGGAAAGATACTGTATGTACTATATGTACTTAAAAGATAGGGATCTGATGTTGTGTTTGCAGACCGGGAGAAGGCCTTTGATAAGGTGGCCAGAGAAGTTGTGCAGTAGGCTAGGAGAAAACTTGGCGTTGAGGAGTGGCTGGTGCATGTGATAATGAAGATGTACGAGGACTCACGAACGGTAGTGAGGGTGAAAGGTGTACAGCTGAGTGAGGGACATATACAGTACTTCTTGTTGAGGATATAGGGTAGTGAAGCTGTGAAGCTTATGTCACCCTATCCGGGCGGAAAGGACCCCAGGGTGGAGAGGTTTCACAGGGAGGATGGGGACATCGTAGATTTCAAGGGAGGGCACCCATGCCCCGCAGTCGACGGAGACGCCCCGCCAACCTCAGGAACTTCTTCGTTAGCAGGAGGACCTTGGATTGACATATACAGTACGGTACTAGATATTTGGTAAGGGTTAGCTTTATATCCCATGTACTGGTTACTAGGGACATATACTAGGTGTTAAGTGGAGGTTAGTTTTGTATCCAAAGTACTGGGTACTAGGGACATAATTATACTAGGTGTTACGTGAGGGTACTGAGTGATGAGTTTTCAGTTCGCGTCGGAGTCCAACAGGGAAGTGTGTTAATTAAGCCCTCTCCTCTTTTTTATGGTTCTGGAGGCACTATCTAGTGATTTCAGAGTTAGGCTCCCCTTGCAACTGCTATAAGAGGCCTGAAAATGCTTGGCCAAGTCATGAAGGTCTGTGAGTGTGAGAGAGTCTTTGAAGGTATGATAACTTCATAGTCAGGCAGCTGCAGGAAAGATATCTAAGAGGTGTTTTTCCGGTCCCGTCTCAAGACCACCGTCGCAAGATCTACCCAAAAACTGTTTGGTAAGATCATATGTAGCGGTAGTCACCGTATTTTGTTTGCCCATTAACTAAGGATCCTTGTTTATATCCTCATATCTCTTAGTTATTTTCTTCACTTACCTCAACAATACTAAACTCCGATAGCTGGGGAGGGTATGAAATATATCGGGGAAAGAGAGGGGTTGAAACACGGAGATTAACTAGAATATAGCCATCTTGATTAACCAAGCCAAGACGTTGTGTATCCTTGCTTGTGATTGGTTGTTGATTATCGTGACGTCATCAGCCAAGGCGGGCCTCAGCGATGACGTCATTCCAGCCCTCGGCCAACATGTCGTCATTACACCCGCTTATTTTTACACCCGCTTAATCTTACACCCGGTTATTTTAACATCAGCGGTGCATATGTTTCACACAACGTGTATTATTATGTCATTAGTGCACTGTGTAATTTGCGTCTTGATATTCAAACTGTTTCTATTTATCAATACTAATTAGTATCCCCCACCCCCGTATTTGCCTCGTGAACGGTAAGGTTAATTTGCGAGAGCGGTATCGTCCCAAGATGAAGTGATATATTTGTAATTATAGGGAATAGGCTCGCACCCTTATTTGTTATGTTTTTTCCTCCAGATTTTGAGAAATGAGTGTAGGCCCTATTCATGGTCTTAGTTATAATGCCAATGTTGGATACACGATGGGTTGAGGGGGGGCTTTGCCCCCCCTCACCCCCCAAAATGAATTATTGAAATCGTCATCTATGTTGCCAGCAGGGGGTAAATATTGATTACACTGCATAAAGAAGGCGTTTGTAAACTGTGACTGTCCGAAAGAGCTCTGAGATTTATTAGAATGGGCGTTTTTTCGGTCAATATTAACCCGTTGAGCCCCGGCTAGTTGTTGTTGTTGTTGTTCCCCAGGCTGCCTGGCCGAACAGCCCCAAGGTCCCGAGCAAGGCCAAGGCCATAGAGCGCCCCCACAAAACCCTCCCTGCTTACCACTAACAAAACCCAGGTGACCGAAGCCACTCTAAGGCAGGGAGCTGAGGAGGGCGCGGAAACGCCCGAGAAACCAAAGCCCCACCCAAGGCCCTGTGCCCCTCAGCAATTATGAAGGGAAAGTTGAGGGGCAAGGAAAAAATGTGACGCTTTGGCTCCCAATCTGCCAACTTTTAGGTTGGCAGTAGGGAGGTCGATCCACGGAAAAGACGCCGTCACTTGAGATCTAGAAGATATATAAGTAAAAGGAACAGTCAGAGTAAGCTATGGGTATGGCAGAGATCGCTCAGCTCTCACTCTGATAGACCAGCCCATCACCACATGACATCGCCCTAGAAAGCCGCCTTTGGCGGGGGGATAGCTCCCCTACTTCAACTCCTTTCGGAGTTGGGCACCCGCCCCGGCTAGTTATAATATTTTGTTCACCCCAGTCCCAAGCCATTTTCACTTTTTGTTTTTTTTTGCTAAAATGGAAGACAAGGATGAGAAATGAAAAAAATAAAAATAAAAAATCACCTCGGATATTTTTTTTTGGGGGGGGGGGGGCCCGGTGGGGGGTTGGGGGGGGGAGCCTCAAAACAAATTGTTGAGCCAAAATGGAAGAGAATGGTGAGAAATGAAGAAAAAAATAAAAAAAAAATCATTTCGGTCATTTGGGGGGGGGGGGGTTCGAAAGTTCGTCTCCCCCGCATGACCACCCGCCCGGGAGCACTAGGGTAAAAACTGAGTATGGCATTGTACGGCATACATCCTAAGGAGTGTCTCACATAAATCTCAAGCCTCTAGCTCCCATACGACCGGAGTAATGAAGGTTCAAAGTGGCGGTGAACTAAGGGTGTAAAGTATCCCCACTAAGCCCACCACCACCAGCCGCGCGGCTGTCTCGGCCCGCTCACACCTACCGGCCCGGCTCCCACTCACACTACGGTACCTCCCCCTCCTATTCTCCCGCCATTTCCTACCTTACGAGCCACGTAAGTGTTTTTTATATGTCGGACGCACGTGATGCGTCGCTGGGAGTTGGTGATCAAACACTGCCGACGCATCACATGCGACGCTGGGTCTCACTGGGTTAAGGAGACGGACCACAGCTATTTTCAATGATTGTATTTTTGTGGATTTGTTATTTATATGATTTATTAGGTTTCTATAGGCGTATTACAATTTGTTCATGCAAATTAAGGAACATATCCAGGAACCTGGCCAACTTTTATTTCGTGAGTTTTTTTGGGGGGTTTTAGCTAGTTTTCATCATTATACAGTGGTTGTCATTAATTAGAATCTCCGGAAAAAAGTTGTCCCCATTATCCAACAATCTTAAGACACGGCCCCCGATAGTGGGGATGGCTATGAAGTACAGGGAAATTGAGGGGTAAAAGACGAAAATAAGGGGTAATATTAGCGTAACCTAACAACCTTACCTAACCTAACCTAACCTAGTATATTAGGTGGGGGCTGCCGCCCCCACACCCCCGCTGGTTTGGTATTTAGCCTAATTCATAAAAGATTGACGGTCGGCAAAAGAGTTAATTATAAGAGTGAGAGAACTCTATTTCTTATTCCTAATCTGCCAACCTCTGCGTCATTTGAGTCTGAAGGGGTTAAGTGGGCTAAGAGTTAATCAACATGGCTAAATTGCAGATAATGTTCAACATCACGGTAATTGTTTAGTGTATGGCCTCCTCCTAAAGAAAATGGATTTTTGAGCACAGACTGAACCAAATGTTCACTACCGGTACTGTATTTACATAGCTGGTCATTAACCTAACCTAACCTAACCTAAGGTAACCTGGGCATCCTGGGGGCTGCTGCCCCCAGACCCCCGGTGGTCTTGGGTTGAAAAGTGATAAAAAACACATAGCCTATCTCTTACCTCATTATTCAAAGTTTTGTATGTTGTTTAATATACACTTCCCAGGTAATTTTAACAGTTCTATTGCTTCTATATATCATATAATACACCATAGAATACGTTTTTAATAACTAGAAGAAGAGGACTTCGATTAAACAATTACGATCTTAAGATACGACCCCCGATAGTGGGGAGGGCTATGAAGTACAGGGAAATTGAGGGGTAAATGACGAAAATAAGGGGTAATATTAGCGTAACCTAACAACCTTACCTAACCTAACCTAGTATATTAGGTGGGGGCTGCCGCCCCCACACCCCCGCTGGTTTGGTATTTAATTCATAAAAGATTGACGGTCGCCAAAAGAGGTAATTATAAGAGTGAAAGAACTCTATTTCTTATTGCTAATCTGCCAAGCTCTGCGTCATATGAGTCTGAAGGGGTTAAGTGGGCTAAGAGTTAATCAACATGGCTAAATTGCAGATAATGTTTCAACATCACTTTTTCTTTGATATAATTCAGGGCCTCTCCACCTATATGGGTTATTATTGACGAGGTAAGTGAAGGAAATAAGTCTGTATTGAGGATATTCATTAAAGATTCTGTGGTAATCGTAGCCTAGGCTTGGACCCAAATAACGACGGTATAAAACCCTTACCCTTGGTGTACTGGACAATAATGGTCTGCAGCCAAATTAACACAATGCCGCTGGAAGCTCCGTTGGTAATCCCGTTAAATAGAAGATGTTGTAGGTGTTTTCATAAAGCAAAAACACTTCACTATTCATTGAACAACAGTTCCACCATTTCAAATATGGCCGACTGGCCCGAATCCGAGAGATTATAAACACCAAGGATAATAAATGAATCAATGTAATGTCGTAGAGGGATTGAGAAACAAAAGAGGCTCATTATATGGACTGACGTGTATTTCTACACCCGTTAAAATGTTGCGAGAATTTGTGACGTCACCGTCTAGACAGTGACGTACTCCCACAACAACCATTCATATACCATCATCGCTCGTGACGTCACACC
This sequence comes from Paralithodes platypus, assembly GCA_032716605.1. Lineage (NCBI taxonomy): Eukaryota > Metazoa > Arthropoda > Malacostraca > Decapoda > Lithodidae > Paralithodes > Paralithodes platypus. The sequence goes on along the minus strand of CM064482.1, from coordinate 1,788,013 downwards.
CAGTTTATTGACCAATAGAATATCAGTATACAACTCGACTCACCTCCACTCGTCGCCCACCAGCTGAGCTGGGAAATTGTAAAAGTGAGTCCATAGATGCCCTCTAATTATTCATTTACCAAGTATATTTTCCATTTATAGTATACTACGAAGCAACATACATAATACATATATATGTACAAACAACAAATATGCTATAACACTGCCCAGTTCTTGAGATATAATGCATGCCGTTTCGCAGGAATATACCAACTGTTTTTCTGGTCCCGTCGCAAGCCCACCTTTAGCAAGCGAGACACCAATATTCTCTTGCGACGGCAAGAGAGCTCCGGAGCTGGGTTGACGGCAAGCTGAAACATCTCACTCAACTTACTGTTTCTCCATTCTAATTTATTTCGGTATATTTGTTTATCCAAACATTATGTTATAATTTACTTGCCTATTATTAGGAAGTAGAGTAATAAGAGCCCACAGTAACGTATATCCAATTGTTGATAATAAATTAATGTGGGACAGTACGCTTGGTTAAATTTTGTCCACGAAACAACAACAAATCCCAGCTTTGACTAGGCCTAGGCTATGCTATTTACCGATTGTTTTTTCATATCAGAATTGCATTTATATAATCCTTATGATAATTAAATTGGCGGTGAATGTTATTCCGATGAAATGGAAGTTGTATAGCCTAGCCTATATATTTGTAAGATGTGTGCTGGCTTGGAGCAAGCCTGTGTTGTTTTTCCTGTCCTGTGATGATCTTGCGACGGCTCGGTTGAGACGGTGGTCTTGCGACGGGCCCGGAAAATCACGTCTCTACTGAAAGTAAGAAGTTGTGCAGTAGGCTAGGAGAAAATTTGGCGTAGAGGAGTGGCTGGTGCGTGTGATAATGAAGATGTATGAAGACTCACGAACGGTAGTGAGGGTGAAAGGTGTACTGAGTGAGGGACATATGCTGGGTGAAGGTTAGTTTTGTATCCCACGTACTGGGTACTAGGGACATATACTAGGTGTTATGTAAGGGTTAGTATTGTATCCCAAATACTAGGTACTAGGGACATATACTAGGTGTTACGTGAGGGTTAGCTTGGTATCCCACGTACTGGGTACTAGGGACATATACTAGGTGTTACGTGAGGGTTAGTTTTGTATCCAACGTACTGGGTCTAGGGGCGGCAGCCTCCACCCATAATACTAGGATAGGTTAGGTAAGGTTGTTAGGTTAGGCTAATGGGGATGGATGTAGTTTCCGAGTGTACGGTCGTCATGTTTACATTTGTCGATCGCCGTTGTTAACCTGCCCTTCCCTACCTATCATGTGTTGATTGGTTGTCCATCTTGATCTAATTCTTCAGGCCAGCCCTATTAGAGTATTTTGGGGGAACTCAGTGGTGTGGTTAAACTATTTTTAATATATATTTGTTTAAATATGTAAGATATGCAATAAATTATGTAAAATATATTGTTTTTACTTTATACCTATACATATAATTGTCATTATTAAGGAAATTCCATTGACTATTTACATCGCTAGGCCTAGCTTCCTTATTTCTATTAATTTCCTCCAGTTCACAATGAAACCTATTGCTAATTTCCTTGTTCTTCAGCAGCCGTGGCGGTGTCGGCGTTGGACGCTTGGGATAATGTTCCTGTCTATTTTGAATGCCATTCGATACAATAATATGTTGAAAGCCCCCCCTCACCTCCTCATGACATGTTATCATCATATATATTGCCAGTAGGGGCAAACAACCAAAAAAATTGCCGCAAAGCCCTTCCCTCAACATATTATTGTATCCAATGGCAGTCAAAATAGACGGGAACATGATCGCAAGCGTCCACCGCCGCCGCCGCCGTCATGTTTACATGGTCGATCGCCGCAGTTTGGTTAGGCCTATTTGCCCCCCTCAACATATTATTGTATCCAACGGCATTCAAAATGGACGGGAACATGATGGCAAGCTTTCGTCGCCGCTCCACCACCATGTTTACATGTGTCGATCGCCGTGGTTAAGTTCGCGTCTATTTTGACGGCGATTTTTTTCGGTTATTTGCCCCCTGCTGGCAATATATAAGATGATGACAATATGTCATGAGGGGGGGGCCTCAACAATGACCTCTAACCTCTGTATATCAAATAGGGCTAGAGCAAATTGGCTGCAAATTTCCACATCTAGGCTATTCCTTGACTGACTCTTCCCAAATGGTCGACATATTCAGGGTGTCAAACGACGCTGTTTTTTTGAGTAATTACGCAATGAACTTTTTGTATAATGACAACAGAAACTCCCCCCCCCCCAAAAAAAAAAATGTAGGCTAGGCTAAATTGACACAATTTTGGTCTCCATATTTTCCATCTTGATTGTTTTTTATTGCAGGAAATACTGTTTTAGACACCTAAATTCTCAAAAAAAAAATCTGGGGGGCATGCCCACGGACCCCCCTAGAGCTCGCGCCTTCGCCGCGCTATAATGATAACAAAATAATAAACCATAATGATAACACAATTCATATTTTGTGGATTGACACCCTGGAGTCACATATTAGCTTGATCACTCTAGGCCTAGTTGTTTTTTAGTTACAGAGGTTATAGCCTAGGTCATGATTTCTTGCCTACTTGCAGTGAATAGACTAGGCCTATTGTAGATTGGTAAAATATTTGGTTAATATACAGGAGACGCAACAATGTGTTTTTCAGGTATTTTTTTTGGTATTTTGATTTTGTTTTTGGTGTTTTAGTGGAATCTAGTGATGAAATTGAATGGGAATTAAGCATTTACCCATTATCCATCAATCTAAAGACACGCCCCCCGATAGTGGGGAGGGCTATGAAGATCAGGGAAATTGAGGGGTAAAAAGCGTATAGAACACTATAGAACACGATAATACACATTTGTAACCCAAATTTGGCTCGGGTTTGTTCAATTTCCAGACCCATAAAATCCGATTTTGACGAAACTTGGTTCGGATTTAACAAATGTAAAAATGAAAAAAACACAGTAACCTTGGTAAAATATTGGCTCGGGTTTTGTCAATTTCCAGACCCATAAAACCCGACTTTTTGAAAACCCGAGCCAAGTTTTGACGAAACTTGGCTCGGATTGTACTAATGTTCATGTTAAAATTACACAGTAACCCTAATAAAATCATTGTTTGGGTTTTCATAAGGTTAACATTAGCCTAACCTAACGAAGTAATGGGTTAACATTAGACTAGTAAGAATGGGGTTAACATTAGCCTAACCATTACCTAACCTAACCTAGTAAGAATGGGGTTAACATTAGCCTAACCTAACAACCTTACCTAACCTAACCTAGTAAGAATGGGGTTAACATTAGCCTAACCTAACAACCTTACCTAACCTAACCTAGTAAGAATGGGGTTAACATTACCCTAACCTAACAACCTTACCTAACCTAACCTAGTAAGAATGGGGTTAACATTAGCCTAACCTAACAACCTTACCTAACCTAACCTAGTAAGAATGGGGTTAACATTAACTTAACCTAACAACCTTACCTAACCTAACCTAGTAAGAATGGGGTTAACATTAGCCTAACCTAACAACCTTACCTAACCTAACCTAGTAAGAATGGGGTTAACATTAGCCTAACCTAACAACCTTACCTAACCTAACCTAGTAAGAATGGGGTTAACATTAGCCTAACCTAACAATCTTACCTAACCTAACCTAGTAAGAATGGGGTTAACATTAGCCTAACCTAACAACCTTACCTAACCTAACCTAGTATTATTGGTGGGGGCTGCCGCCCCCACACCCCTGCTGGTTGGGTACTGGCTGAAAAACTTATTGTTTTACAGTAGGCCTGTGTATTTTATTTTATTTTTGTTCTCCCTTATAATACATTTCAGCTCTTAATGACATATATAGCAATGATGTATAGCCTATGCTCTACCGGACCTATTAGGCCTAAAAAGATCGATGGGCTAACTGTCGGTCCAAAACCTCAGTATAACCAACTAGCCCTTGCATGCCAGTTTAATCCTATGCGAAAAAATCTTTTACTTTATGTTACTTTGCGATGACCCATTAGGATTCCCGAGCTAGCTGTGGTCCGGCTCCTTTATGTTGTCCCAACCAACCAACTAGGCTAACCTTAATGAACAGAGGAGGTACTGGGCTGCCTGGCTGGCCGCTGGAGGCTCGATCACCACTCATCTTGGTCAACAGCTGGTGGATTTTTGTTTCAAATTTTTCCATGTAAAACAAGTGTAGGCTATGTGCATTTCAAAACCAGCTGTCCTCGTCAGCTGTATTTGGAACACTGGTTATTGCACTTTGGACAGTTTACACTTATTGGAAGGCGAAAAGGTCTTAAGCAGCCTCAGTGTTTTTAAGGACGGTGGAAAAAGCTTTGATCGGCTCACACCCTCTACACAAGCTGGCCAGAGTCAAACTGACAGCTTATATCCTGGGCCACCTGTTTTCCAAATCATGGCATCACCTGATTGGTCGATAGACATCACGTGTCAGTGAACTCGAGTACTCTTGGCATGAATTAGGTAGGGTGATTACTTTGGCCACGACGCCACCAGTATAGTTCATTGCATTCGCCACCAGATGTCTCAGTTGTTGACTGACAGTCACGCAAAAGAAGTCTCCCAGATGAAGACGAAAAAGAAGTGTAAACAAACCCTTAAAACGTAAATATCCATATAATATGTATTATGTTAGTTTCCCGGGAATGACACCTACATCAACAATTTGGAGAAAAATTGCTTAATCAAATGCTATTGAGCTTAATTTTTTACCAATATTGTAGCGCCTCCTGTATATTGACCAAATATTTGCTTAATAGGCCTAGGCTATGCAATTGACTCGACTTGACTAATTTTGCCTAAAGCAGCCTCAGTCTATTCCCAAACCCCAAACAGTATCCCATGTTAAGCCCTAGGCTAGGCCTAGGCCTAATCCCACTCTCAATCAAAATTCGAACTGATAAATTCGTACCTACCGGTAGCGCTGCCTAGGCTAGGCCTATATTTTTCGTGAATAGATATAGAAAATGGTTTAAAGGAAAGAGCATCCTATATTATGTTCAAATAATATGTAATAGCACTGTGTATGGTTGTATTACATTTAAATAGTGATAGATGTGTATATTAATGGGATAAATACTCCGAAGTTCGCATACGTTCAGAAATTATATTCCAACACTGTTGCCAGATACTAATCAATCCCATTATCATTATATCATAATGGATTTTACTCATTTGCATAATTTCAAATACCTAGGACATTAATATAATATTTTCCTATCTTTTTTGTAGTGGTATATTGGTGTCTGTCTAGGGTTATAATGCATTGTGAAAGTTACCTCTGCATCTCTGACTTGGCTTAAGTACCCCTGCTTTCTTTGAGTACTACACGGCAAGAGAAGCTTTCGGTTCTGTCACAGACTGTCAATTACTGTTCAAGGTGAACACAACTGCTAAATTCTACATCATGTTCAAATAATATGTAATAGCATTATCTATGGTTGTATTAGACAACAATCGTGATAGGTTTCTATTTTATGTGGATAAATAGTATTAAGCTGAATAAACTAAATACCGAAAGTTCACTAGAGTGGTAGTTGATACATATGAGGGAGGAAGAAGATAGGAAGGAAGGGCTAGGCAGTGTTGCCAGTTGTATCGCTCGATATTACCGCTAGATGTAGAGCTATTTACTTCAATTTAGCAGCCATTTTTTCATATCTACAGAGATTTAATAGGGATAATTTAAACATTTCAGACATTCTAGTCATACTACATTGTAAAATTTGCAAAACAAACAAACCAACTCTTTAGAAATTGCAGCATTATTCTAACATTGTTTGACTATGTAGCAACATGCTAGCGACTTTTGAGAAAGGATCTAGCGGTATTTTGTGGAGACATACTGGGAGGGTGGGAGGGAGGTGGTGGTTGCAGTGGTGCCAGTTGTAAAGCTACATATTACTGCTAAATGTAGAGCTATTTACTTCAATCGAGCAGCCATATCTTTTATATCTAGAGACATTTACTAGGGATAATTTGAAAATTTCAGACATTCTAGTCATACTACATTGTAAAATTTGCAAAACAAACAAACCAAAACTCTTTAGAAATTGCAGCATTATCCTAACATTGTTTGGCTATGTAGCAACATGCTAGCGACTTTTGAGAAAGGATCTAGCGGTATTTCGTGGTAACACTTTAGGAGGGTTAAAATACGAGTCACACGGGCAATTGCCAAAACTTTAAAGGTCCATATCATTGTTATTAAACTAAGCATTTGGCAAAGGGAGGAATTGTTAAAAACCTTAGCCAATACTCTGTCATTCACCAAAAATAAATTTGAATTTATCATTATTATTTGGTAGGGTAGGTATGTATAGGTAGGTTGGCTAAATAATTGCTGGAATTCGTAGGGACTCGAACGGTTTTGAGAGAGTTAAATAAAAAAACAAAAGATAGGACTGAATAATAAAGAGATTATGTTATTAAGCAAAACTGGGGGATGCGTGGAAGCCTATAGACTGTAGACGGTAAACTTTGTGTGGGTAGCGAATTCGGTTTTAAAGTAATTTAAGAATAGACAGTTTTCAATGCTGCGGCCAAACTATTCCACCCATTTATATTTTTTTTGTATCAAAACGTTCGGAATCGCGAGCCTCACCCAACTACGCAAGCATGGCTCTGATCATCCGTGTAGTTTTCAAGATGTGGAATTTTAAGTGGAATTCAAGTTTTTTTCAAGATTGCCGGAAAAAAACCCACGTGCAAAAGCAAAACCTTCTCTATAAAATTTGCGGAGCATTAGTAGGGGAGTGCGTATGCCAAAGCCCAGTCGTTTCCTGTGAGTGGGAGAGATGGTATTTATGCGTCAAGTTTTTCGGGAAATCGGCTGCCACGGACCTGTTTGGCCACCATGCCGGATGTTTAGCATATCAAAAGTTGCCCAATACAAAAACGCACCTCTTGTGAAAGTTTGATCCCGATCCAAAAAGCGGTTCTGGAGTTATTGCGTCGAAACCGGCACGTAAGAAGAATTTGGATGAAATTCCAGGTTTAATGATTACAATACGGTTCCCCGTAGGGGACGAACCCCTAATAATGATAATATACAAACATTAATACAAATAATTATAATAAAACAAAATAATAATAATAATAATAATAATAATAGTACAATAATTGCAACAAAGTAAATGAATAAAAATGTGAGTGGCAGAGATGTGAGAGGCTTATCATATCAACCAAGCTATTAATTACCTCCCATTGGTGAGAGTAGGTATATTTGGCTATAAATCTATTTGTAGAAGCGGAACCACAGACTGCCCTTTCCAGCTATTTTCACATGACAAATTTTATCTGCCAACATTTCTAGCCGCTCTTTCATGGTTAAGGGAGCCCACTTTGTTTGTTTTCTCTCTCTCTCCCTCTCTCTCTGGGTTATCAGTAGGTTCAGGGATATTACGTAGCGAGGCCGGTCTATATGATCTGTGCCCCATGAATATTCTTTCCTCTCACTTAAACAGTAGGCTACCATAGCGTGGTTGGGAATATGCACATGATTAGATTAATATCCAGTATTCGAGAATGGATAAGAAATCGTAGGCGTGTGCATAAACCTTTAACCGTGTTGGTGGTGTAATGGTTGAGTGTTTAAAATTGGTGTGTGATAAGAACTGATAACCCAGGTTCGAATCCCGGTGGATCACATATATGCTTTCATTAATTTCATTGGAGGTGTTTGGTGTTGTGATGAAATTAATAAAATATAGATTATTGCATAATTATCCATTCGCCCCCATTCAGCCTACTGTTTTAAGAAGTGTATCCCCATCCAGGTTTAGATTTGTTTTCCCTGGTGAGCTATAGCAAACCAGCATAATGTATATTAAAAAAAAATGTTTTTGACAGCTGGCTAAATTTGTACATTTTCGATAAAAAAATGTTTCCGGCGAAGCCGGATTTCTCCATACAATGCTGGCTCGCTATCGCTCGCCAGGAAGAAATCGACACTTGGATGGGGATAAACGTCTTAAAACAGTAGGCTGAATGGGGCCGAATGGATACAATCCAAAGAGAGAGAGAGAAAGGGAGATATAAAAGCAGGTCACCCCCCCCCCCTTAAAGAAAACAACAGTCGATAATTCAGGATGTCAAACTAGAGGTTTTTACCTTTCTATTTAGTCATTATTACTTAATATACAGAGAAAAAATAATACTTCAGTTTTCATTATGCCTTGGAAGTGATAAAATGGCGAATATTATGTAAATTCATGTATATTTTCCTATATTCTTTCTCATATTAATTCCAATCTTGAAACAATATTGTCCCAGTTTGACACAGTTAGTCGATTTGATTTAATGTTAAATTGAGTCTCTTAGCAACTGATTCATCGACACTTGAGGGAAGTATCTGAAACTACTCTGTCTGTATATCATAATAATGATAGGTTTTCTTAATTAGACTGTACTGGACATAATAATAATGTAATGTTTTCTTAAATACCTAAAATTAAATAGCACTACAAACTGTTGGTAATACAGTAGGTGAGTAACGAAGATGGCGACGTGGCTGTTTACCATCAACTGGGAAAATAGACTACCGGTATAGACTGATCATATATTCTTTTAGATGCCTTAAGGGGGTAGTACCTTACCTTTTGATACCTTTTGGTGTGTTCGCCGCTCTTCTAGCGGCACCAAGGAGCGCGACGCCCCTCGTTATGGGTGGTGATTTGGTGCAGTAGACTGTTTGAAGCGACAGCTCGCTCCCTTGCGAGGATGGGCTCGTCTGGCACTTTTTGCAGTTCGACATCTAGGGCTCTCTTGAAGTTGTCTAACGAGATGTCCCTCATGTCTCTTACTCGCCGTGGGAGTTTGTTGAAGAGACGTGGGCCTTTGTGTGATAACCAGCCCTCTCGCAGAGAGCCCATAGCACCCCTGTTATTCATCCGGGGGATTTCGCATTCCCAGCCTCTCCTATCACTGAGTTTCATAACTATCGGAGTATGTAGGTTTGGTACTAAACCCTCTGCGATTTTCCACGTGTATATTATTAGGTAACGTTCTCTTCTACGTTCCAGTGAGTACAGATTCAGTGCTCTTAAACGCTCCCAATAGTGTAGATGTTTTATCGAACTTATATGCGAAGTTAAATTTCTTTGTACACTCTCTATGTCATTTATTTCACCTGCTTTGTATGGGGATGTTAATACGCTACAATATTCAAACCGCGGTAGCACTAGAGATTTGAAGAGCGTTATCATAGGCAATTCATCGCGTGTTTTAAAAGTACGCAGAATCCAACCCGTTAGACGTTTTGCAGCCGCCACTTTGACCTGGTTATGTACTTTGAAACCCATATTTTCAGACATTACTACTCCAAGGTCTTTCACACTGTCGTTCCGTTCTATTATGTGGTTAGATTCTGTTAAGTAATTTGTAATTTCTTTAACACCATTATTATCTCCGTACCGTATTAATTGGAATTTTTCCTCATTGAATTGCATGTTGTTTTCCCTGGTCCACTGGAACACTACATTCATGTCTTCCTGCAGTCGGCCCGTGTCCTCTTGTGTGTTTACTATCTTTCTTAATTTTGTGTCATCAGCAAAAGACGACACCGTACTGTGTCTGGTGTTGGTATCTATGTCGCAAATTAGTATGAGGAACAGAAGGGGCACTAGCACTGTTCCTTGGGGCACTGAGCTTTTGACATCCGAAGGCTCAGAAGTGACTTGGTTTACTGCTACCGATTGTTTTCGGTTTACGAGGAAATTGTATATCCACCGTCCGATTTTCCCAGTTATACCTTTTGCTTTCAGTTTGTGGGCTATTATACCATGGTCACATTTATCAAATGCCTTAGCAAAATCGGTGTAAATGACATCCACGTTTTTCTTTTCTTCTAGCGCTTTAAGAATTTTGCCATAGTGTTCCAAAAGTTGAGAGAGACATGATCTTCCCGCTCTGAACCCATGTTGACCGGTGTTGTGTAGTTCATTTGTCTCCATGAATGTTGAAATTTTGCTTCGCAGGACTCGCTCGAAAACTTTATGATGTGAGAGGTTAGAGCTACCGGGCGGTAGTTTTTTGGTAGTGCTTTACTCCCTCCTTTATGCAGTGGGGCAATTATTGCGTTTTTCAAGCTATCTGGTATGTCACCAGTGTCTAGACTCCTTCTCCACATTATAGCCAGGGGTTTTGAGAGGTTTTCCTTACATTTCTTCATTAGGATCGAATTCCAGGAGTCCGGGCCTGGTGCCGAGTGGGATGGCATGTTGGAAATGGCGTCTTCTATGTCTTTTGGACCAAAATCAATATCCAGCATCTGAGGGGTTTCCGTAGGGGAGGTTTCCATGAAAAATATATTTTGGTCTCTGATGACTTTTGTTTCATCAGGCTCACTGAATGCCATTTCATACTGCCTGCTTAAGAGTTCGCTCATTTCCTTTTTGTCCCCTGTGAAAGAACCGTCCCCTTTGCTCAGTGGGCCGATGTTTGATGTTGTTTTAGCCTTTTGTTTGGCGTATGAAAAGAAGTATTTGGAATGTTCCTTTATACCTGCAATAGCTTTCCTCTCCTCTTCCATATGTTGTAGTTCATATGATATTCTTAGCCTTTGTTCAATGTCCACAATTTCTCTATCTATTTCGACCTTTTGCCTATCCTGTAGATTTTGATGTGTGCGTCTTTGTGTGAGTAATTTTCTTCTTCTGTACAGCCTCCTCCTTTCCCGATCTTGTTTGCTTCTTCGGTTTGTTTGTCTTGCAGGTATATGGTGGCTACAGATTTGGGTCATGGTTTCTGTTATTAAGACTAGACATTCTGCTGGTGTCAGGTTATCCATTAAATCTTCCCAGTCTATTTCCTCCATTTCTTGATTTACCTCTTCCCACCTAATGTTTTTGTTATTGAAGATAAATTTACTGAAGGGGCCGGTTTTTGTTCTCGATTCTGAGGTTGTCTGTACACTTTCTAAGGTTGTTTTGATCTCAATTAATTTATGATCTGAGTATGTTGTGTCCGATATGTTAATGCTGTGTACTAGAGAGTCGTTGTTAGTGAAGACCAGGTCTAAGATATTGTTTTCCCGTGTGGGTTCAGCAATATGTTGGGTAAGACTAAAAAAATCACAAAGTTCAAAAAGCTCTCTCGTATTAGTATTTGCTTCTCCGGTGTTATTTGCCACTAACTGGTTTTCTAGTTGTCTCCATTTAATGTTTGGTAGGTTAAAGTCTCCTAGCCATATAATATTTGGTGTTGGGTTCCCCAGGGTTTCCACTTCTGATTTTATTTTGTTGAGCTGGGTTTTGAATTTTTCTCGGGATGAGTCTGGAGGCCTGTATGTAACAATAACTGCTAAATTTAGGGATTCTATTTTAACTCCAAGTATTTCCACCACTTCATTACTGTTATTTAGGAATTCAGTACATATCAGTGAGTCATGTATGTACAAGGCTACACCTCCATGTGATCTATGCGTACTCGCTGTTTATGGAACCCCTTCTCCCTCATGCTTAGCACATTAGTTTTGAGGTTTTAAACGTTCCTTCCATTAGTTTGGCGATTTAGAGACCTTTCGTCTAATTTTTTTCTTCAATATTAAGACCTTTCATGCCCTTTAATTTTAGAAGGAACCGGCCCTACCGAAAAATTTACAAATTTATCTTAAAAGGGGGTCTAGGGGGTGTTTTTCTAAGCTTGATGGAGGTCTAGCGAGGAAACTCAAATATATTAATATATAATTATATAGACGAAAAACCAAGCACTACCCCCTTAATTCATATACTGTGCAACTTGATTATAAGAAACAAGCTTAGGAATGCCCACCTTAGGTATTTTGTGTCCAAAGAAACCAAAACATTAAGCTTAAAGTAATATCTCAATACTAGAGATATAAGTAAAACTCAGTTAGGTGATAATCTATCAATTTATTTATGGGCAAGATGCCTATACCAGATTGTGACATATTTATGACTGCATCCATATGGTACGGGAGAAAATATTAACTTTTGTTCAATTCTAGTTGAGTATCACCTTCCACCTCAGTGTTTTACCCTATAGTTAAGAACCTTTAATTAACTTCCCTCCTACACATACACCCACGCACGTTATTATTTGTTATTTATTATTTATTACATGAACAGTGAAATAAAGTTGGTTAGGGCCGTAGAGTTTATATTAAGTATACTGCAATGAGAATTTCTTATAAAAAAAAAAAAAAAAAAAAAAAAATTATGCGCGCGCTGCATACACCCACCCACACACACACCGAGTACAGCAACACCCACTCCGCACATCCCACACTCACTGTACACTCCCACACATAATACACCTCCTCATACCGTACAAACTCACACACACATCGTACGTCCACAGCCACAACGTACACACACTTATATCATCTTAATCTCACACACACCGTAGTACACACACACACACACCAACACATACAAGTACACACACACATCATACACACCCTCACCGTACCCCCCACCACCAATCCTTACACCCCCATCCCCCACACCGACCGTACACACACACACACACACACACACACCGTAGACCCACATGCAGCTTTAAGCCTCTCTGTGTATTGACTTCACTGTAATAACTATAGTCCTCTCTCTCTCTCTCTCTTCCTCCATATGGCCATATGTTTCTTTTATTCCTGATCTTCACCAGTCCTTCTCCACCCACCTACCCCCGTTTATCTTCCCCCTAACTTTTTCTTCACCTCCCTCTTCCCCCACCCTCCTCCTCCCCACCTACTTTCTCTCTCCACCTTCCCCTCCCCCCTCCTACTCTCTTTTTCACCTCTTCCACTCACCCTCCTACTTTTCCTCTCCACCTCCACCTTTCCCCCTCCACTCATTTCACCTCCTCCACTCCTCCTTCATCCACCCCCCCCCCCTCCATACGTTACCTTCTCCTCCCCCCCCCCCTCCCCTTTCACTTCGGCGTCCTCTCCCCCTCTCCTTTTCCGCCACCTTCTCCTATTGTTTTATCTTCTCACTCCTTATTACTTTTCACTTTGTTGTTCCAATGTATCCATGTTTTTTATTTGTACTTGTTTTGTTCTTGTTCGATTTGTTGTCATTCGCTTGTTTGATTTTTTTTCTATTGGATTTTGTCCTTACATTGATTATCGGTTGTTCTTTTGTTACTCTAATACTTGTGACGTAGACATTTTCTCTGACTTGACCATGTTCTATGCTTTATGCTTCGACATCCCCCTCTTCTCTCTCTCTCTCTCTCTCCTTGTATTCTTTCCTCAATAGCCACGGAGCTATTGTTTTGAGGGACGGAAAAGCAGGAGAGAGAGAGAGAGAGAGAGAGAGAGAGTTACATAGATACACAGACTACACAGACCTTGCGGTCCCTACTAGGTAGTCCGGAGAGAGAGAGAGAGAGAGAGTGTGAGAGTGAGTGAGAGCGAGAGCCTGAGAGTGAGTGAGAGCGAGAGCCTGAGCGTGAGTGAGTGCGAGAGCCTGAGAGTGAGTGAGTGTGAGAGTTACATAATTTCAGATATACCTAGACTACACAGACCTTACGATCCCAAACACAGTATATAGATCCAAGTTTAAGAATATAATCTAATAGATAAACATAAATGCGAGCAAAGGTTCTCTGTCAAACCACCAACCCCTCCTATCAGAAGGGTTGTGATGAAATATGCCTTTCGAGAATTGCGATATAAGTGGAACATCCCCACACTACATTACTCAATATATGTGCGCACTAGTTCGCCCCTGTACATAGCAAGAAACTAGGCGGTTCAGGACACCTCACTTCTGGGAAGCTGTTTTGGCAAGCGTGGTAATATGATCTTGCCAACAAACGGCAGAAGTAAAAGTAACACTAAGAATAATGAGAGAAGATGAAGGGTTGGTTTGTGTAATGAAGAGTAAAGGATAGTCGTGTGTAAGATTGTGACGGATAGATAGATGGAGAATTTATGTTTTGGAAACATTGAAAGTAACAAGATTATCTCTGCCCTAATCGGAAACATTTGATAGATCAGAAGATAGGCGTGCTAGGGCCTCATCACGTCAGTTTTGGAGTAATTGCGTGGTGGGTCGTTATGGAAAACTAGTTGAATAGAGTAAGGTAGAGTCATTAGCATATGAGTGGATAGGACTAAAGGTACAGGTGAGAAGATTATTAATGAATATTAGGAAGATAACTGGAGACAAGACAAAACAACACACAATATATATATATATATATATATATATATATATATATATATATATATATATATATATATATATATATACCATATATATATATATATATATATATATATATATATATATATATATATATATATATATATATATATATATATATATATATATATATATATATATATATATAATAGAGAGTGAGAGTGAGTGAGAGGATAAAAATAAAGTTGTGAAAATATAAGAGAAAGTAACTGGGTCAGCTTAGAGATACGGCCACCTTGATTAAAATGGAGAGAGAGAGAGAGAGAGATCCTCTACATTATTAGCCCATTATATAAAGACATATAACACTAAAAGGGGAACTAATAGGCTTTGGTATTTGTCCCTCCCCCCTCACACACACACATATACACTATACTACACACGCACAAACACACACATACTCAAATACACACATACACAAATACTCATACATTCACTCAAATACAAACATACTCTTTCACATTCACTCAAATACATATACACATTCTCACTTAATAATTCACGCACACACACACACTCACGTACAAGCTCACTCTATCATATTCCATCTCCCTCACTTTGCTTGTTTATCGTTTGTCTGCCTGTGTCTCTTTACCCTGCTCATTCCATTTGTGTTTACCATAGCTACTGCCATAACATTAATTCAGTTTAGGAAGGACCTATCAGAGTCAACAAGAGAGGTCCTTCCTAAACTATAATAGTCTGTTCATTATGACTACAGTCTATTCGCTGTAAGAAGGCGATAAATAATGACCTCTATCCTCTGAAACTCAAAAAGGGCTAGAACAAATTGGCTGTAAATATCACCATCTATTCCTCGACTGACTCTTCCCAAATGGTAGAAATATTAGCTCGATTACTCAAGTAGTTTTTGAGTTACAGAGGTTAGAGGTCATGATTTCTCGCCTACTTACATCGAATAGACTATAGTCCAGACTGTGTGACCCCTAGCCTCCAGTATATTGGGGAGGGGTTCCGGCAAACAGTCTGTAAATATACCCACCTTCTTACTGGCTGTCTATTCCCATAATACCGTCTCCATTGCTGTAGTCCTCTTTGAGTTATGAGGGGTCTGGTATCGGCATTTATTGACTCCTCATAATGGGTTGAAGCGTTTTATAAGCTCCTTAATATTTGGGCGAAACAGGGGTGGTCCAAAAAGAACACCCTCAGATTAGATAAGGCTAGGGCACTGAATGTAAACCTGCACTTTACCTAATTACATATAAAAAACATAACAGTTTCATTAAAATCAACATAAAAACAATACATAATTAAAAAGGGTAATACATTTGTTATGTCTTTCTCAAATGTTCACAATGAGTTAAGAGCAAGGAGCACAACATGGTTGCATAACTCACTGCAGTTATTCTTTAAATGTTTTAACAGAATGTGTTTTTTTATAATTATTATGTTGTTGCTAGAGCTAGGTTACTATACAGACTCTTAGTGGACAGAGGTTTTGAGGCAAGTAAATTGTTCCATAAATTTAATCTTTTTAGGGTCAATTATTGTGACTGTATTCTAAAATTTGACATCAATAATTTTAATCAAGCATTTTTAACTTGAAGTTTCTTGTATAACCTCTGCTTACTTTTTGTCTGTATTTATTGTTTTTTGTCTGTATTTATTGTTTATCTTTTTCTTTTTCTTTTTCTATTATTAATATTAATATTGATGATTTTTTAAATTTATTGTTCTTGTTAAAAGAGTACTCTTTGTTTAAATCTGTTGTTACTTCATATTTTGCAATTATTTGTCTTTATATTATATGTATTCATTGTCGATAGTATCAATTGCTTACTTTTGCGATTTCCTTAGTTTATTTGTGCTATAAATGTAGGTTATTTGTAGGGTAGTTATTGCTAGGGGTCACTTGAGGCATGCTATGCTTACAGGTACCTACCCGATAGCACTATCGTTAGTGAGTGCTGTACTGTATTTTATATATTATTTTGTAATAGTATAGATATCTTATCAATATTTGTATTTTGTACTATTGTTAATGTCTTGTCATGTTGCAAATTTGATTTTAAATAATATTTTGACATTTAACATGTAGTTTCTTTATTCATGCAGAGTTTAGTAAAATTTGCCAGAACGTCCCGGACTTCCCAAACTTGACTACTTCCTTTAACGTGACGATAGTGCGTTGTTATATGTGCGATTAGTTTGCTTGGGAAACAGATTAACTTGCTCATGTAGTAATGTACACCCTATGTGGTGGATTGTGTTCTTTTATTTAATAATTTTCATTTTAGTAAGCGTTGTTTCCACATAGCGATTTTGATAATTTAATTTGACTTTATATTGTCCTTGTCCCAATTTTGGTTTGTTTAGTTTGCAAGTTTTACATTTTAATCCTCTTACTGCCTCAGGGTTCAAGTACTTCTCCACCCTCCTCTTCCTTCTCCTCCTCCTCCTCCACCCTCCTCTCTCATCCATCATCCTCCTCCTACACCTTCCTCTCTCATCCACCATCTCTTCCTTCTCCTCCTCCTCCACCATCCTCCTTCTCCTCTCTCACCCACAATCCTCCTCCTCCTCCACCCTCCTCAAAATTTGGCCCAAATTTGGCAAATGAGTTTCAATGCGGATAAATGTAAAGTACCACATATCGGATACCTAAATGAGAAAGCAAACTATTCGATGAATGGCACTCAGCTTAAGAATGTAAACAGAGAAACCGATCTGGGAGTAACAATATCAAGTAACCTAAAACCGAGTCAACAATGTTCAGAAGTTGTTAAGAAGGCAAACAAAATAATTGGCTTTATAGGCAGGTCATTTGAGCATAAATCCAAAGAAGTTATCCTAACCCTTTACAATTCCTTAGTCCGCCCTCTTCTGGAATACTGCGTTCAATCCTGGTGCCCTTATTACCAAAAAGATATAAACAAGCTAGAACGAGTTCAACGTAGAGTTACCAAAATGATACCTAGCCTAAAGAACAAACCATACGAAGAGCGTCTTAGAGAATTAAATCTATTTCTTTTAACCCAGCGCAGATTAAGAGGTGACTTAATTCAAGTGTTCAAAATCATCAAAGGCATCGACAATATGAACTGTAGTAAGTACTTCACTATCGACCAATCTAATTACACGCGGGGAAACGGTCGCAAAATTATTGGTAAATCTTTTAACTCACACGAATCTAAGAATTTCTTCTTCAATCGAGTTGTCAACTTGTGGAATGGGCTTCCCCGAGACGTTATAGACTGCAGCACCGTTGATTAATTTAAACTCCGCTTAGACAAATATCTCGCATCAAACCCGCGACTGACTGCGTTTGTAAATTAATAACTTTATTTTATCCCCCTCTCAGTTACTAACCCATCTGTCCCCTACTAACTTCCTAATCCTGCCACGGACATTAGTTCCAGGGCAGTAGTTCCCTTTCCAATGTTACCTTACCCACTCTAAACCACTGTTTGGACACTTGATCCTCAGTGTTTTGGAGGACAAGCAGCCTAGAAGGGTCACTAGAGCTGTTGTTGCTTGATTTCCTTTGTACTCCTTTGTACTCCTCTCTCACCTATCATCCTCCTATCTCACCCACCACCCTCCTCTCTCACCCACCCTCCTCCTCCTCCTCTCTCACCCTCTACCCTCCTCTCTCATCCACCACCCTCCTCCTCCTCTCTCACCCACCCTCCTCCTCTCTCACCCACCACCCTCTTCTCTCACCCACCACCCTCTTCTTCCACCCACCGCCCTCCTCTCTCACCCCCCACCACCCTCCTCCTCCACCACCTCCTCTCTCACCCACCACCCTCTTCTCTCACCCACCACCCTCCTCTCTCACCCACCACCCTCCTCTCTCACCCACCACCCTCTTCTCTCACCCACCACCTTCCTCTCTCACCCACCCTCCTCCTCTCTCATCCACCACCCTCCTCCTCTCTCACCCACCACCCTTCTCACTCACCCACCGCCCTCCTCCTCCTCCACCCTTCTCTCTCACCCACCACCCTCCTCCTCCTCCTCCACCCACCACCCTCCTCTCTCACCCACCATCTTCCTCCTTCTCTTGCTTCCTCTCCTCCTCCTTCTCTTGCTCCCTACCCCCCTTCCTCCTACTCCTCATCCTTTTTCCTCCCTCTGCTTCTACTCTATTCTCTTCCTCTCCTCCCTTTCTCTCTTCTCCTCCTTGTCTTGTTCCTCCTTTCCTCTTCCTCTTCCTCCTCCTCGCACTCCTCCACATTCTTCACCTCTTCTCCTTATAATTTCTCCTCCTCTTCCCCTTATAATTTTTCCTCCTCCTCCCTCCCCTTCCTCCTTATCCCTCCTCCATCTTACTCCCCAACTTTTTCCTCCTCCTCCTCCCCCACTTAGTGAAATAAGTAGGTAAAAAGCAGTGTATATGAGATAGAGAGAGAGAGATAGAGTGGGTGTGAGAGTGAGTGAGAGAGAGAGAGTGAGGGTGAGTGAGTGAGAAAGAATATATGTATGATTATTGTAATACATATACAGTATATTACATATACACTACAGTTATTAAACATGTTGGTAGGTTGGAGGCCGACCGAGGTAGTGAGCCCTGTGATCTAATACCCGTAGTAAACCCAGGGAGCGGGGTCCAAGGAGAGTGATAACCCACGTTAGTGTGTAATAAAGTAGTGGTGAAGGTGGTGTAGGAGGAGGACGAGGCATCATATTAGTCACGCATCGGGAAGGTGATGGACATACACTATAATCATTAGGTGTTCAAGTGTACGCTAACATAACTGATACACGTTACAATAGTTTAGGTGTGACGAGTGAACGATTGAAACATTATGTGTGTAATTTGTGTTACATTTAAACAAACAGTTTTTACAGTGAGGTCTACATAATGTCCTCCAAAAATGTACATACAGTAGCCTGGAGACGTATCTGCCATGGCCATCTTTTATCGAGGGCTTCCCAGGAGGATTTAAGGTGTCAGAGATAATATTGACGAAAACAGTCAACAAATATTATACAGATGCCGCTAAAAACCCTACCCACCCAACAACTATATTATATTTGTTGTTTTCACCTGGCAAAACCCTACCCACCCAACAACTATATTTGTTGTTTTCACCTGGCAAAACCTACCCACCCAACAACTATATTATATTTGTTGTTTTCACCTGGCAAAACCCTACCCACCCAACAACTATATTATATTTGTTGTTTTCACCTGGCAAAACCCTACCCACCCAACAACTATATTATATTTGTTGTTTTCACCTGGCAAAACCCTACCCACCCTGTTTTCACCTGGCAAAACCCTACCCACCCAACAACTATATTATTTGTTGTTTTCACCTGGCAAAACCCTACCACCCAACACTATATTATATTTGTTGTTTTCACCTGGCAAAACCCTACCCACCCAACAACTATATTATATTTGTTGTTTTATATTTTGTTTTCACCTGGCAAAACCCTACCCACCCAACAACTATATATATTTGTTGTTTTCACCTGGCAAACCCTACCCACCCAACAACTATATATATTTGTTGTTTTCACCTGGCAAAACCCTACCCACCCAACAACTATATTATATTTGTTGTTTTCACCTGGCAAAACCCTACCCACCCAACAACTATATTATATTTGTTGTTTTCACCTGGCAAAACCCTACCCACCAACAACTATATTATATTTGTTGTTTTCACCTGGCAAAACCCTACCCACCCAACAACTATATTATATTTGTTGTTTTCACCTGGCAAAACCCTACCCACCCAACAACTATATTATATTTGTTGTTTTCACCTGGCAAAACCCTACCCACCCAACAACTATATTATATTTGTTGTTTTCACCTGGCAAAACCCTACCCACCCAACAACTATATTATATTTGTTGTTTTCACCTGGCAAAAGAGTTGCACTTTGGCAGCTGATTTCTTATCAATTAATTGAATAATAAAGCCTGGCATGCTTTATCTGTAAAATATTACTAACAAGTGTATATAATTAGTTATATATTTAGTTTCCAAATATTCTTAATGACTGCGTAATCAAGATAGACATGGCAATTTACCGGCGACTGGGGAAAAAAAACTAAGATTAAATGCTCCATCGTCGACCTGTGTAACATAGGTTCCGTAAGTGGGAAACATAATGACAAATAAAAACAGTCCTTGGAGGTTATGACGTCCCCGAGAGGTGCTACAGAAAGTTGATAATGATAAATATACAATATTTACATAATTATTAACATTTATAGATACTATAAGTATTTGCATTGTAAAACTTATTGCTTTGTTCTGTATAGATTAGTATTTGGACCGTGTCAGTTTGTTTGTAAGTTAGCTCTTAAACGTTGCAAATAAGTTGTTTTATAGTATAGTCTTGTAAGGGAAATGTTCACATATTTTACTATTTGCTATAAATAGGTAAGTATTTTATATCGTGTGTGTGTATTTAAAAGATATATAGATAGAGAGAGAGAGAGCGTGAGTGTGTGTGTGTATGTGAGAGTGAGGGGGATAGACAAAAGGAGGAAGAGCGAGAGCGAGGTTAGTGAGCGAGGTTAGTGAGTGGAAACTTACCCTGTTAGAAGACTCTTGAGGTACCCATGCTGTCTTGTGAACAGCCTGTAGTTAGTATTACCTATCTCTACCTTTATCTCTCTCTCTCTCTCTCACACACACACACCAAAATATATTAAAACCGTATGGTAAAACAAGTTTGACCAATTTCGTATTTAGTATGGAATTGCAATTGAATAGTGAATCCAGAGGCTAAAGAATAATTATGCACATGCCATTAATGCAAATTATTTGGTTATTATATTATATTTGCTAACTCGTTTAAATTGACTAATTGTGACACTAAAAGCCAGTGTAATATATTCATGTTTAGCAAATCTTTTCGATATATAAATATCAAGATTACTTTTTGTTGTGCCAATATTATTAAGTAGGGTTCTTGTGGTACTCATCTAGGGAATGAGAACACAGGACAATGTATACAAAAAACAACTTGGAATATGTTTTGGGAGTGTCCGCTAAGGCCCACATCTAGTCATCAATCAAACGAATCGGGGAAAAAAAAGACATATGCTACGTGTGAGCTTGCCCATTCGTGTGATAATCCACTGATTTATAACATATTTCACTCTTAATTCAATCACAAGAAAGACCAGAAGACTTGTAGCTGACTGTATACTGATTTTCACATTCTGACCTTTCTTCATCCAGATTTATCGAAATTTAGAGCACACAAAACGTATTCTGGTGCGACGTACAAGACAAATATTACTATACAATATATATCACACATTCCGTTGTTAATACTAATATCTCACTATGTACAGTCTACTACATAAGTTCTGTTCTTCCATAGGGTGTGAACGATGGAAATAAAATGAGTGTGATTGAGTTAAGGGGAAATGGGCCGTTTTCCTGGCCCCTCGTTCTCCCTCGTGTTTAGCCCCATTGTTTTTTAGATTTTAAGA
The DNA here is from genome assembly GCA_032716605.1 of Paralithodes platypus. Lineage (NCBI taxonomy): Eukaryota > Metazoa > Arthropoda > Malacostraca > Decapoda > Lithodidae > Paralithodes > Paralithodes platypus. The sequence continues at coordinate 1,766,345 of CM064482.1, read as the reverse complement.
CCTTCGGCTGATTAGTTTGGTAATTTTAACATCTTTCGCCCCATTTCGTTGTCAATTGTAAGACATCTTGTGCCATTTAGGTATCAATTTTTTCCTGGCGAGCGATAGCGAGCATGTAAATGAGAAACCGGCTTTCGGCCGCGACATTTTTCTACCGAATAATGTACAAATATATCTTGAAGGGGGGTCTAAGGGGGTGTTTTTCTAAGCTTGGTGGAGGTCTAGCAGGAACCTAAAACATATTTGAATAATGAATTAATAGACCACAAAACCAGCCGCTGTCCCCTTAAGTTGCTAATAAATCAGTATAGTGAGCACGATGGTGCGTTGTTTACCTTGGAATCTGGCAACAATTACATGTTTTATGCAGTTTAACCCTTTTTGCCCGGGCTCGCCTTCCAAAGGACAGCATTCAGATCCGGGCGATCTGGCCGAACAACGTCGTAATAGGCCTAGCCCTATCTTTGTTATTTTAACTGCTAGAGAATTCACATACATCTCAAAACATAGCCTTGTTTCGTATCTGTAGACTGGCGTTAAGTAGAGCTCTCTAGGTCAACTGGTTCAGTTGTGATGACGATTTCCGTGGAGAGAGTTTTGATGCGATGTTAGCAATATCGGACAATAACAACACTAATTCCCGTTCTACAAAACAATAACAACAAAAGTCCGACTTCTCCTTCTTTTTGAAGGTGCGCGTTGCTCCGACCGGCTTTGTTTACATATGGTTCAACGCACGCACGGCTTTCAAGCTTAAGGATTTTAAAATGACACCCGGGCTCCTGCCCATCTGCCGCGGTGTCATTTTAAAATGACAACCAGGCAGGAGGGGTTAAGGGCTAGTGGCTGGTTTTGGGGTCTATGTATTCAGTTATTCATATATTTTTTAGTGTCCTTGCTAGATCTCCATCAAGCTTAAAATTACACTCTCTAGACCCTCTTACAAGCTAAATTTGCAAATTTTTCGGTAGAAAAATGTCCCGGTCAAAGGCCAGTTCCTCTTAAAATTACAGGCTTGCTATCGCTCGCCATGAAAATATTGACACCTAAATGGCACGAAAGGTCTTAAAATTGACATTGAAATGGGGCGAAAGGCGTTAAAATCGCCAAACTAATCATAATGGGCCGAACGTCTTAAATCCCAAAACTAATATGCTAAACATGAGGGAGAAGGGGGGTCCAAAAAAAAAAAAAGCGACTCCCACCCCCTCAAGAATGCCTATATATTATTCAGAGGGTTTGTTGAGACCGTATTAACCCCTTTCAGTCTTAGACGTTGATTATAAGCTAGAGAAAATCCGCTAACGGTAACCAGCATAAGTTGAAAATTACGTCATCGTGCTGAAGGGGTTAATGATTGGATAACAATACTGCACTCTTAATTAAGGGACCTATAGCAGATTTTATTTATTTTTTTAACTTAGCGAGAAATACTGTATACTTATCCCCATCTTTAAAGGGATAATTTTTGTTTGCTTCCTAGACCTCTATCAAGCTTAAGAAACATCCCCAAAACCCCCTTCAAGATTAATTTGTACATTTTTCGGTAGAAAAATGTCCCGGCCGAAGGCCGATTCCTCTTAAATTACAGGCTCGCTATCGCTCGCCAGGAAAAAATCGACTCCTAAATGGCACAACAGGTCTTGATATTGATAAAGAAATAGGACGAAAGGTCTTACAATTGACAAGTAATGGGGAGAACATCGTAAAATCTCAAAACTAATGGGGCTAAAAATGAGGGAGAAGAGGGTCCAGAAAACCGACATATCTCCCCTTAAGTGACACTAACGTTCGTTACTTCCATAATGTACATCATGTGTAAGTGACACTAACGTTCGTTACTTCCATAATGTACATCATGTGTAAGTGACACTAACGTTCGTTACTTCCATAATGTACATCATGTGTAAGTGACACTAACGTTCGTTACTTCCATAATGTACATCATGTGTAAGTGACACTAACGTTCGTTACTTCCATAATGTACATCATGTGTAAGTGACACTAACGTTCGTTACTTCCATAATGTACATCATGTGTAAGTGACACTAACGTTCGTTACTTCCATAATGTACATCATGTGTAAGTGACACTAACGTTCGTTACTTCCATAATGTACATCATGTGTAAGTGACACTAACGTTCGTTACTTCCATAATGTACATCATGTGTAAGTGACACTAACGTTCGTTACTTCCATAATGTACATCATGTGTAAGTGACACTAACGTTCGTTACTTCCATAATGTACATCATGTGTAAGTGACACTAACGTTCGTTACTTCCATAATGTACATCATGTGTAAGTGACACTAACGTTCGTTACTTCCATAATGTACATCATGTGTAAGTGACACTAACGTTCGTTACTTCCATAATGTACATCATGTGTAAGTGACACTAACGTTCGTTACTTCCATAATGTACATCATGTGTAAGTGACACTAACGTTCGTTACTTCCATAATGTACATCATGTGTAAGAACAGAAGTTGTGTAGGAAACTGTACATGTGTCAATTATTCCACATACAGTAATTCCGGTGGTCTCAAAATTGGCCAAAGTTGGTTAATACCGGGCTTAGAATCAACTTTTGTATTTACTAATGTGAACATTTGAATGTTGGACTGAATGTGTGTGTGTCTTTGTGTGTGTGTGTGTGTGTAAGTGGAACACGAGGGCAGTATAACAGAAACAGAGTGCGAGTAAGAGAAACCGTGTGCGTGGGTAAAGGGTGTGCAAAAGAGTGTGTGTGTGTGTGTGTGTGTGTGTGTGTGTGTGTGTGTGTGTGTGTGTGTGTAAGTGGAACACGAGGGCAGTATAACAGAAACAGAGTGCGAGTAAGAGAAACCGTGTGCGTGGGTAAAGGGTGTGCAAAAGAGTGTGTGTGTGTGTGTGTGTGTGTGTGTGTGTGTGTGTGTGTGTGTGTAAGTGGAACACGAGGGCAGTATAACAGAAACAGAGTGCGAGTAAGAGAAACCGTGTGCGTGGGTAAAGGGTGTGCAAAAGAGTGTGTGTGTGTGTGTGTGTGTGTGTGTGTGTGTGTGTGTGTGTGTGTGTGTGTAAGTGGAACACGAGGGCAGTATAACAGAAACAGAGTGCGAGTAAGAGAAACCGTGTGCGTGGGTAAAGGGTGTGCAAAAGAGTGTGTGTGTGTGTGTGTGTGTATGTGTGTGTGTAAGTGGAACACGAGGGCAGTATAACAGAAACAGAGTGCGAGTAAGAGAAACCGTGTGCGTGGGTAAAGGTTGTGCAAAAGAGTGTGTGTGTGTGTGTGTGTGTGTGGAAAGTGTGTGATGAGAGAGAGAGAGAGAGAGGGGGGGGGGAAAGAGACCTATAACTAATTATTGGACATACGAGTAAATATGTTAACACTGATAATGGTCATGGTATCAATAATGAGTTCTGTCACTCAGTCTTGGCAGGTGTTGACTCATACACTCACTCTCACTCTCTTTATCTTTCTTACACACACACACACACACACATATGTATATATATACTATATATATATATATTTATATACAGTTTAATATATATGTGTGTGTGTGTGTGTGTGTGTGTGTGTGTGTAGGCTATGCATAAAGTAGCCTATATTTACATATTTTTTCCGCTATGAGAGTGGAGGAGACAAAAGGCAAAGCTGCCTGTAACAAGTGTCTCCCCCAAAGTTAAAAGAGTGACAGCGAGCCAAATTCAAGGTACATTAGAGCCAAAATGTCTGGACACACGGAACTTGAAGCAGTTCAAGTCATAGGATGAGGGAAAGATAGATTGAGGGAAAAGTTCCAAAGATTACTTGTCGAGGAAAAGAAAGACTGGAAAAATGGGTTTACTCTTGGGTTAGAGTCGGTCAGAATATGGGTGGGAGTGAGTTGAAAGGCCCCACTCCCCGTAATGGAGGAGGTATACACTAAGAAAGCTCTGAAGAACACTGATTATTGTAATAGCAGCAGCAGAGTGGGAGATATACAACATTGCGGCGTGTAGAGAGAGTATGTAGGGAATTAGTAAGAGGAAGTCAGTTGATGAGACGAAACGCTTCTGACTCTACCATTTGGAGGATTGCAGTATAGGTGGAACCTCCTCACACAGGCGAAAAATACTTAATACATGGGAGCACTGTGCCCCTATGCAGATGAAGAAGCTGTGCGGAGGTGAACATCCCACGGTTGAGCACAGCTAACTTCTGGGAAGCTGTTTTAGAAAGAGTGGTAATATGATATTTCCAAGAAAGGTCAGGAGAAAAAGAAACACCAAGGTTACTGAAAGAAGATGAAAGGTTGATATGTGTGTTGTTGAAGAATATGGGAAATGTGTGTGGAAGACTGTGACGGGTAGATAGACGGAGGAATTGGGTTTTGGAAGCATTGAAAGTAACAAGATTTTCTCTGCCCCAATCGGAATTAGTAAACTACTTAGAATAAGTTAGGTTAAATAATTGTGCATTTTCAGCCTCATTGCTTGTTCGCTCGAAATAAACCGATCATTATTAGTACAGTAGTAGTGTTATTACAACTTAGCAAGCACAGAGACACGCGTAAGGATATAATTACATACACATACACACTAATACACACACACACACACACACACACACACAGCGGGAGAGAACTATGCTCAAGTTAGGTAAGCAGACCATGAATGTCATCTGGGTGAGAGCTATGTGTACCTGTCTGTGTGTAGGTGCAGGTGTGTGATTGTGTGTGCGTGTTTATGTGAGTGTGTAAGTATGTGTGGGATAATAGGTGTGCATAAACATACTGTAGATGTGTGTGTGTGTGCGTGTGTAGGTGTCTGTGGGAGTGTAGGTGTGTGTGGTAGTGTAGGTGTGTGTGGGAGTGTAGGTGTGTGTGGGAGTGTAGGTGTGTGGGAGTGTAGGTGTGTGGGAGTGTAGGTATGTGGGAGTGTAGGTGTGTGGGAGTGTAGGTATGTGGGAGTGTAGGTGTGTAAGTGTAGGTGTGTAAGTGTGGGAGTGTAGGTGTGTAAGTGTGGGAGTGTAGGTGTGTGGGAGTGTAGGTATGTGGGAGTGTAGGTGTGTGGGAGTGTAGGTGTGTGGGAGTGTAGGTGTGTGTGTGGGAGTGTAGGTGTGGGTGAATGTGTATATATATATATATATATATAATTAAGAGACCCTTCATTGCGTTTTTATACATCTTATTCATGTTCTATTTCATATATTTGAATTTGTGTTCACGTTCCTTTACATTAATTCTCTGTTATCCTCATTCTGTTCATCATTTATCTTATAATTTATTCAGATGTTCTATATTCTTCCTTGTATTTACGGAAGAAAAAGTACAGTTTTAATATATTCTACGGGAATTATAATTTAGTTTTTTAATCTACTTTACTTTATTTATGTTATATCATTGCTGTCCTGCTCTCTCTCTCTCTCTCTCTCTCTCTCTCTCTCTCTCTCTCTCTCTCTCTCTCTCTTTCTCTCCCTGACGATCATATAATGGCAATTGGACCAATATGAATGAATCAGTAGGTAAGTGTTAATTCCCTTCAGATTAATTTCTTTCTATACTCTATAATGAACTTTCCTTGTGAGCATTGCCTGACCCATAAGGTTACACTTCATCCTATTTTCCGGTACCGGTACGGCTTTTTAACCCTTTGAGTACCAGCGACGTGTGTTATATTGTATTTTAGCTATATTTAGACGATTCTGTACAGCTTAAGAATGATTTGTGGTAGTTAAAAAGGTTGGTCTAGATAGTTTGAAGCCTTATTATTGCTAGAAGTCCTTCCTAAGCTGAATACAATAGGCTACTAGTTGCCAGAATATGATAAATGGGATGCCCCTGGTACTGAAATGTGTTAACCGGAGGAGGTGGAGGGCTGGGAGAGAACCTTCTAGTTTGCTGTCCTATTATTCTACTATAAACTGTTCCTGTCTAGTAGTATTAAGGCCGGACCACCTAGTAGGGACCGCAAGGTCTAAGAGAGAGAGAGAGAGTGAGTCTCTCTCTCTCCCTTTGCCCTTGATCATCTCCTTTAAGTACAATATTCCCGAGACCCTCCCCCTCCAAGTACTGCAGTCCCTCTCCCGAGACCCTCCCCCTCCAAGTACTGCAGTCCCTCTCCCGAGACCCTCCCCCTCCAAGTACTGCAGTCCCTCTCCCGAGACCCTCCCCCTCAAAGTACTGCAGTCCCTCTCCCGAGACCCTCCCCCTCCAAGTACTGCAGTCCCTCTCCCGAGACCCTCCCCCTCCAAGTACTGCAGTCCCTTTCCCGGGACCCTCCCCCTCAAAGTACTGCAGTCCCTCTCCCGAGACCCTCCCCCTCAAAGTACTGCAGTCCCTCTCCCGAGACCCTCCCCCTCAAAGTACTGCAGTCCCTCTCCCGAGACCCTCCCCCTCAAAGTACTGCAGTCCCTCTCCCGAGACCCTCCCCCTCAAAGTACTGCAGTCCCTCTCCTACACACACACAGTACACGCACACACGCATCAACATTGATTTACGTACACTCACACAGTCACACACAAACGCACACATTTATGTTCAAATACAGACTTGAACACATACATTAAAAGCACACGCACAAGCACTCTCATAAACACACATTCAAACGCACACACACACACATACTCAGGCATATACCGTTCACATATTCACGAACACTCTACACACACACACACACACACACACACACACACACACACACACACACACTAAACCTCATTGTTTTCGTCCCCGAGGTCTGTCATGGGACTATAGTTTGGTTCCCAACTGTGTGTGTGTGTGTGTGTGTGTGTGTGTGTGTGTGTGTGTGTGTGTGTGTGTGTGTGTGTGTGTATTAAGGTGAATGTGAGTGTGTATGTGTGTGTGTGTGTGTGTTTGTATTAAGGTGAATGTGTGTGTGTGTGTATTTGTTTGTGTGTGTGTATTTGTTTGTGTGTGTGTGTGTGTGTGTGCATTGAGGCGTGTGTGTATTAATTAAATCAATATATAATTACAAAAATAATAGGTTTATTTCAAGCTGGCAACCAATAAGGCTGAAAATATACAATTCCTAAACCTAACTTACCCTAAATAGTTAATGGATTGACTTTGGCTGCCACAAGAGGGCGTACATACCCCCAGAAAGGGTAGGATATGGGCCGGGAACCAGGTGGAACCCAGAGGTGGCCCATCCACACATAATCTCCACAGCCAAGAAAGTTTTTGGCAGAAAACTCACTCGCAGACAGTCAGGACTGTTAGGACTAGAGTCCATGTACTAATCCACTCCACCACGGCATGATTATTAATACAGTTAACTATTTCCTAATTATATGTAGAAGATGGAGATATCCAACTTTATATAATTATATGCTCTCTCTCTCTCTCTCTCTATCATATATATATATATATATATATATATATATATATATATATTCAGTATATATCACAAATACACGTGAGCCACTAAATGTTTCTAATCTCACAGTGGGGTTCGAACCGCCGACCGACTGCCGTGGTGTAGTTGATTAAAGCGTCGGCTGTCGTCCTGACGGTCGGCGGTTCGAACCCCACTGAGAGATTAGTAATATATATATATATATATATATGTGTGTGTGTGTGTATTGTGCGACAGGGTGTGGTGTAGTGTGGATTTACATTTGCTTTCTCATGTTATGAGAAGATATATGCAAGCTTACTTCCTTTTGTATGTTCTCAGCATTTCCACTCTTATATATATATACTGTATATTATAATAACTAATAACAAATTATATCGGTATATTTTTCAATGTGAGTAGGCTACATTATCGAATTCATCAATTGTATCCTAATATAAACTGTTTGCTATTTCCGAACTAATTTTCTATTAACCTGGCAGCTGCGATAGGCCTGTTTATTACAGTGCCACCAGTGCGAAAGATTTAGCTTCGATTAGGAAAGCATTTATTATATCTACCATCTAAGACTATTATTACACCGTATGTGCATATTAATCTTGTATATGGAGCATGTGAACATTGAAGAACCAGACAATAGGTGTAAAGAGCAAATATCCAGTGAAAAACGGGTTTATTGTGACGTTAGCGTGATTAAGGGGTCGGCGGTGGAGCGGCATACTTCCGCTCTCATCCGAGGCTATGGCGCACTGACTAAATTTCGCACACATTGGATAGATGGATGAGAGAGGGGGGGAGGATAGAGGAGGGGATTGAAGGTATTTGAGGAGCAAGGGAGAAAGTATAGGGAGCGAGGGAGGGAAGAAGTAGAAAATGGAGGGGGACGTTGGGGGGAAAGGAGGGGGAAGGAGAGGAAGGGAGGGCGTGATACACATGGAAGATGAGGAGAGGAGGTGGTGGTATGGAGAGATGCCATCTAATGATATATTGCGTCCATTTCCCCGGCATTTTTTTATCATTATTATTATAAAGTGTAAGATAACGGAAGGGAAGGTCGCCGTTGCCCAATACAACATTCCGAGAGTAACATCGTCGCTTATAGGGTTAATAAAACTGAAATTCAAGTCGAGACCGCATTTTGTATGTCTGTATTGCCCCACTGGTCTACCAGCCCGAGCAAGCAAACAAGTTGTGCAAAGAATTTATCAAAAAGCAAAAGATTTTTCAATTAGCCTAACAGTAGTTGAAGTTGTCTGCTGTTCAACATTTATCTTGCCGAGGGCAATCTGCAGAACACTAGTCATCTCAGAAGAGCAGAGATCCTAAGACTGTGTATGGATATAATGCAGTAATTGGTTCTAATGCTTGAAAGTGCATTGCAAGGATAAAATAATAATATTTAAATATATTAAGAACAAAACTGTACTCACCCAGATCTGCAGCTTGACCCTCTTGTCATTCCTGAAGACAGTTTTGACCTTGAAGTCGATGCCTACGGTACTGACGAAGGCGGAGGTGAAGGAGTCGTCGGCGTAGCGGAAGAGGAAGGAGGTCTTGCCCACAGAGGAGTTGCCAATGATGAGCAGCTTGAACATGTAGTCAAAGTTCTGGTCTGCCGCATCCTTCTGCCACCGGTTGTCTTGAGAGACCGCCATCTAGAATGAGGCATGATACTAGGTTAGCTATACGACCAGTTGAGGTATAATCGCTGGGTGTGAGGACAATGTCTAATAGAATAGAATTGTCTATCAATAGAACAAAATCGACCTAGAAGCTGCATTTTATAAATGGAAATGCTAGAAAAACCATGTCAATACCTAGAATAGATATTTAAAGGTCGGCAGTGCTTGAAAGGAGTTGTCATTTGGAGTAGTGGTTCTGAAAATTTTAGTTTTTCCCGTTTATTTGCAACCATTATTTCAGAGACCAAAATCTGTAAGGAAAATGGCAAGTAAAATCATCTGTCGGAGGCTAGAATTTAATAAAAAAAAGCAGTTGATCTCAGTTAGATGTTGTAGAGGAAGGAGGTCTTGGCCTAGGACGAGATATCGATGATGAGCAGCTTGAACATTAGTAAAAGTTCTGATCTGCCACTGGTTGTCTTAGGAGACCGCCATCTGAGAGGAAGGAAAGTCTAGCAAAATTGACTGCCAGTACAGTGGATATCTTGCTGGTAGCAAAATCGTTCTAGGGACTCCCATCTGCGAAAAGAACCCAAAAGTCTGTCGATGCTAAACACATCTGTTGCTACCTAGAATATAATGGAGAGTCATCGCCGATTTGAAAGAAGTCTTCATTGTCAGGAATGTTGGTTCAGAAAATTATGGTACGGTGATTTATTCCTATCATATCATCTGTGTATGGAGAACACAAAATACACATCCTATTTCCATCGGTTGTCTTGGGAGATCGTCATCTGCGGGAGGAAGGCAGATTAAAATCAATTTGCAGTATGAGAGTGGTGTGGTGTGAATGTAGATGTGCTGGAAAGTGTGAAAAGGAACAACTTGAGATGGCTCGGCGATGTGGAACGTATGGGAGACGAGAGAATAACTAAGAGAGTGTATGAGAGTGAAATGGAAGGACAGAGAGGGAGAGGTAGACTGAGAGAGAGGTGGAAGGATGGAGTTAAGAAGTATATGCGTGAAATCGGTGTTGGATAGGAGGAGGGTCTTCGACCGACTGGGGACAGAGGTGCATGGGGGCGATTCACTCGTGACTACCCTTTCGGGGATCATGGCATCTGGCAATAGATAGATATTAGTAAAACTGACATAGAATATGAAAGTGGTCATCACATTTCAAAGGTTACTGGTTTCTGATTTGCCTCGTGTTTCTGCCGTCATTTGCACTTGGAGATTGACAATTTAGAGGAATTCCCTACATTAAGATATCGATGAGTGGGGCTATAGCAAAATATATAAACCATTTGTCAGCAGTGTCACATCCCTCACCACTGTGAGGCTTTTGTTGACTTTGTGAGGCATCGTCTGTGTGATTTGCTTGACACCCTCGAATTCTCTATGGCTCGTCTCGGTGCTTCGCTTCGGAAGATTCATCGACTCTGACTTTCGCTAAGATGTTTTATTTTATATTTTTCTTCTCTGTCATGATACTAGATAGTGCTGCAGGTCCCATAACCGTAAAGAAAAGGGATTCTTTCTAACAGTGCAGATAATTATCCTAGAGACAGTGGCCGTTATATGGAAACAATACTTATTATAACCATCTAATAATACCAACAACATATTATATAAAGCCTCATTATACACAGAAAGGGTTCAGTGGAGGCATAAGGAGCTCACCCTCTAAGTATTAGGCAGGGTTTATATTTTCTCTCTCTTTTGGGGCTAGTACACGATTTGGGTATTCTGCAGAACAACGACTCCTCGATTACGGGATTCCTGTCTTGTGGATTTTTTTTTTCGCTCTTACCTTACTCAGGGGACCTTACTGATGCACGGATAAGTGCTACTTTTCTTATTTTGTCAATTTGATTTTCACTCTCCTATAAAATGGTCAGAGTTATTTTTGTACAGCCAGTTCATTACACTTTGTTTACATTCTAGCCTCCTTGGAGGCTCCTCCCCGATGTTCAGTAGCCAATCAGAGTGGAGCTTCACCTACAAGACGTCAGTACATTTTTATTGGTACTTTCCTGTTATCGACAGCCAAAGCTGAAGATTGCGGAGCAAACACCGTAGACTTCATCGACTTTTCTTTCGGCGCCCGTCAATATTTTATTGTTTTAATACCCAATCAGCGGGGGTGTGGGAGCAGCAGCCCCCACCCATACTACTAGGATAGGTTAGGTAAGATTGTTAGGTTAGGCTAATGTCTTTTCAAAGTTGACTACATCCAGTAAACCCTGCATTCCCAAACTCTCCCCTAGATTGTTGGGGTATCGGAATTACAATTAGCAATGCAAATGCTAATAAGTATTTTCCCCATTTTCTAACAAAAAATACAGTACATACCTACAAACCATTACAATATAAAAAATACAAAATACAAAAATAGAATAACAGGAGTTGTTGTTCTGCAGAATTACCCACTTACCATTTTTAAGTTTAATATAATCGTCTAATAATAGACAAAATAAAATTAATGATTGCGTCATGGTATACTGAAAGGATTAAGAAAGGAGATGCATACCTCACCAGCTACTAACCCTTTCAGTTTTCGAGGCAGTTATTTTGGCTTTGTTTGCTCCATTAGGCTATTTCATGCACTTTAGGAAAGGTCTGTAGGTATCAAATGCGTACAAAAGTTCTCCCTTAAACCTCCAACTCCCGCAATTTTGTCCAAGGTTGAATAAACAGTCTAATTAAAAAAAAAAAAAAAAAAAATGCGGTAAACTGAAAGGGTTAAAACGGAAGAATGAAAACCCCGCTCTTTCCTAAGGTCAAAGGTCAAGTGAAGAGAAGAGACCCCATTGTAACAGAAATCAGTCAACCTCCGCCGTCTTGGTGCCACTAGTAATATTTTCCTCTCTTTACACTCTAATATCTCCATACCCATAATAACCATTAGATAATACTGGTACAGGATATACTGTATAGTTTGGTATTTGGATATATTTTCTACAGTGGTCATTTTTGAGGGTCTATTTATTTATATATTAATTTGTGTTTTACTTTCCTCCCTAGACTTCCATCAAACTTAACAAAAAAAAATAACCCATTAGCTAAGTCCCTCTACGAAAAGAATTTGTACATTTTTCATCAGAAAAATGGCAAGGCCGACGGCCGGTTCCTTCACAATTACAGGCTCGCTATCGCTCGCCAGGAAGAAAATTGACACCTAAATTACACGAAGGTCTTAATGTTGACAAATAAATGGGTTGACAGCTCTTAAGATCGACAAACTAATGGGGCAAACGTCTTAAGATTTAAAAAATAATGGGGTTAAGCATGAGGAAGAAAGGGGACTAGAAAAACGGACCATCTCCCCTTAACAGCAATACAATACCTCGTTGTTCGAGGCACCAAAATGGCATCCAAAGAAAAACATGACCGCGCTGTTTTACTACAGGATGTTTACTGAAGAGAAGTGCCATCCAGTGGTGACACAACAAGTTAACACTATCTGCTGCAAGGCGTTGGGGGTTATTTGGATTGGCTTATTCATTGTCTAGGATTCTGATTGATCCAGCAAGTTTTGAACAATGTATTTTTAGTTTACCCCCTAGAAAGACAAAAAAAACAAAAAAAAAAAACAAAAAAAAAACACACCGGTTCTCCAGCTATTTTCCTTTCAAGCTAAATATGTACTGTACAATCGCGCTAAGAAGTCATGACTCGATTCCTAGTACCTTTCGTTCAGAAAGTGCTATCTGGCAACAATCGAGGCTCTACTATAAACATTTATTACACACCGGGGAGAACTGTAGTTGAGGAAAAAATACCAAAAACACGATATATAAGTATTGTTACAATGTATGTATCTAATTATTTGAGAGGAAAACAAATAATACGAAAGTTGAGACTAAGCCGAACGAAAGAATATGAAACTCGTAGTATTTCGCTCACTAGATTCAGGATTAAAATGCGGAGTAAGTCTTAATGCTTGTATTACTTTTTACACAAACAATACTGGGAAAAAAGTATCTCATCAAATTAAAATCAACAGTTAAAAGTGATATTCAAACCATGAGTGTCAATAAATCATGTAAATAAACATATAACAGTATTTTTTCCACATTTAATTCTCTATGCGATACGACATTCTGCCTGGAAAACAGAAGTATCTCCAGTATATTTTGTGAAAAGGCTTGAATTCTCGAGAACAGCTTGTAATTTGTATAGACAGACGATTAAATTTAACTTATATAATATATGATAACACATAGGGACTGCCATATAAGAACGGAAGATGGAAAGGCAGGTACTAAAGGACAAAGGTGGATATAAAAGCAGAAGAGCACACTCTCCCTCATATCCTGGCAGTGACTGACAGTCTTGCAGGCGGCCGCGGTAGGTGGACCGTAGGCCTTCAGTCCCTGGGAGTGTAACATGCTAGATAGCGCATGGAAAATAACTACTTTCATTATTCTATTTAAAAATTGAAAAGAAACCTTACTTATATTTATTCAAACTACAACATAAATATATTTTAGAGGGCATAAATAGGTTAATTTTGTCAGTAGACCAATTGTTGGGAATATCCAGAGACCTATAGATATAAATTAGGAAAAGACCGGGCTCCGAATTGCAGTGGAGAGTTGCCAGCGGTAGCCAGATATGGAGACTTTTGTCCGAACATTAGAAAAACCGAGTCATCACTTCTTAGCGCGATTGTACATTGGTTGGTAGACGAATGTCCAGGCCGAAGTCCGGTTTCTCCTAAATTACAGGCTCGTTATCAGTCGCCCAGAAAAGATCGACACCTGAATGGGGTTACACTTTACATTTTTTTTTTTTTTTTTTTTTTTTTTTTTTTTTTTATATATTCCAACTTACTTCCTCTCGGGCATAGGCTGAGAGCCTTAACATTCACCGCTTTACAATGAACAGTGAAGCCCGTGAGGTCTTGTTCCAGTCTAGGGAGTGAGACATGTGAAGCACGTAGAGTACAATGAGCACCTGCCATCTTGCCTTCACATGAGGCACGGTGCTCACTCATGGCCCGAAACGACCCCATCTCTGAAGCCATCTCGTTCCCGTGCTTCACTGTCTCACCCTCTACACTCGGACTCTCACACTTACACACACACAACGCCACCTGTTGAGCAGATAACTCACCAGGCATTGCACCCCTATAGCATATTTTTGAATATGGGAATATTCATACAGTGCTATTTAATCAGGGAACAATGAGGGTATTTTATTGACGTTTCGGTGGGCTTGTGGTAATGCACTGATACTAGGTACAGCACAAATTCCATCCCAATAATATCTTCCCATTGATACATCGGGATTTGAACCCGGGACCTTTGGATTACCAGGCCAGTGGCAAGACCACTCCACCACACCTCCCCTTAGTTACACTTAGTTGTATTCCGTCCGTTAGTGACACAGTTGAGCTGGGGCTCCACTGCGACCAGGCAGCTCCCTTTCTTCCACTCTCCATTCCAGAAGTCGGTTGGAGTTGGTGCTGGGGTATCCTGGTGTTGGTGGCCGGTCCGGTATTTTGGCCAGCCACATGTCCAAGTGTTTCTTGAAGGTGTCTGGAGACACCCCGGTCATGTTCTTGAGAGGGGCTGGTATACAGTTGAACAGTCTGGTTCCATTGTATGTAAAGCTGTGATTAAGTGTCTTATTATCACCAAACTAATTAGGTGAATCTTCTTAATATCCATCAAGTGTTGACATTGCAAGTTAACCAAGACACAAACAGTCCAATGACTGGAACCAAGTTAATGAGACAGTGGCCTTCACTTGGGAGGGCGAAACCCCCCCCCCCCTCCAACCCTCATGGAAAGAAGACCCCCCCTGCAACACAAATACGCTGAATATTTGTGTATTAACATTGTTGTATATATATAATCAAAGTCGCGTATGATTCATTGAAGACCTATATTCTGAGAGAGAGAGGCACAAAAGCTAAGAAGAGAGAACAAACGTGGGAGTAACACTGTTCTCACATTTGTAATAACACCCTGGGAGAGAGAGAGAGAGAGAGAGAGAGAGAGAAAAGCTAAGAAGAGAGAACAGACGGGAGTAACAATGTTCTCACTTCTGTAATAACACCCTGGGGAGAGAGTAAGTGAGAGTGAGTCTATGTATGTGAGTGAGTGAGAGAGATATAACAAAGGAGAGTGATTAGAACAGTGAATGAGTTAGGTGTGTGTGTGAGAGAGAAAGGGAGTGATTGGAAGATAATAAGTGAGTTTGAGAAAGTGAATAAATGAAGGAGAATTAGCGAGCTTGGTGTGTGTGTGTTTGTAGGTGTGTATGTGTGTGTTAGCTAGCTAGATAGATAGATAGAGAGAGAGAGATAATTGGAGAAGTGGGCTTGTTGCAATGTGTTGAATATAGTGTTGACGAATGACATAACTATAGTCTACTCATTTCAACGAGACGATAAATATTTGTGTTCCTCTTTATATTCGTGAGCATTGGCAAGGGTTAACAGTAGGCTTAAAACACGCCTCCCCAGCCCCCTTCAAGCCTAATAAATAAATAAGGTCCCCCAGGCCCCCCTTGAAGCTACATTTAAAAAAAAAAATAGTACACGACAGCACCACATTCTACTAAATTACATGCTCGTTATCGCTCCCCCCAAGACAATCGACACCTGAATGAGGTGAAACATCAGATGATCAACCTAATGTAACGAAACGTCTTAAAATATCAAAACTAATAAAGTGAAACAGAGAGTGTCCAAAAAGACCCCCCTCGCATCAGATAGAGTATAAGGAGGATTGTTGGGGTTGTTGATAGAAGGAGTAAAGGTTATATTTTGTTTGTTTGTTTACTTAATCCTTTCAGTATTGGAAGACACATTTTACACAATATTCTGGTTATCATTTGACGATTATATGCAATTTAGAATGAATATATAAAAATTAAAGGGGTATATACTATCTCAATTAACTCTTTGCCTCCCTCAAGCTCTGCCAAAACTGAATAAAATCGTCTAATAATAGCCATACTAAACTATCAAGATGCATCATAATCAAAATACCGTGAATATATTGTTTAGACTAGAACACTTTAGGTACAGGGGTTCATCGACTGAAGGAACTTGTTGGTATGACAGATACACAAATACAGTTTATATTAGTTTAGTTACAGAAGTAAGTGGCACCGATGACATAGACAATAGTAAGTTACATTACAATTAATGACTATGTAAAAGACTGAATTACAATAATATAATATATGATAGACCCTGTAAGAGATAGACAAAATATTAGTGGGTGGGAAGTTATGTGAAGTGTGGATTTATATAACGAGCAGTAGGGGCAGAGGCATTTATGGTAACTGAATATAGTTATATATATGATTCTCAACGTCGGCAGAGTCTTCAAATGTGAACTGAGGTGTCATTATATCAGACAGTAGGGACGAGTGAATCGTTTAATTTATGTTAGTAGGAATCCCTTAAAGGGAACAGATAAATACTACACCATGGTAACTCTGGTTCCAAACTTTAACACCTTGCCGGGGGTGGCAGGTAAAGGATAATACTGTATGTCGCTTTAGTTTTATTTGGAGAGTAAAGGGAAGGAATGGTAGATATAGATCAAGGATCATCTGCTTCTTTCTTTATCTTCACGTCACGGTCAGGGCAGGTCACGGCGCCAAGGATGCTATAGTCAAACCATCTTATCGAGACCCCTCACTGGTCTGCCCTGCTTCAAGACTTTAACAGATGTAATTCGACATCACAGGAGACCAGTGATCTCTCGCTCTCGCTCTCTCTCTCTCTCTCTCTCTCTCTCTAGAGGGCAGGTGGAGGGCTTTGGCTGCAGTTAGATGGAGGGGTTGACTAGAGGGTTTTGGGTGGCAGTAGTTTTCTTAAGGGTTGATAGGGTTGAGGGAAAATTGAGTTGGGGTATTACTGTAAGGGAGGGGAAGGTATTTTCCTATTTTCCTCTGGATCCCCTGGGAGGGAAGCCAATTTTGTAGAAGATTCAGGTATCACAATAATCCTCAAGGGAATAGTGAGCTAGATAAATAATAGTTACGTAAAGTTGGCCACATGCATATATACTGTATATATACAGTCCGTAAAATGATAAATATGGGAAGCCAATTAAAGCTTTATATAGCATATTTGTTCCTGTAAGTCAATCCTACTATTTGTCTTTCCATAGACTATATACAATTACAGAGAACAGAGTAGATACAAAATCATGTGGCCTACTGTATATAGAAACATATAAATTGATACATGGATGCACAGCAAATGAAAATATGAAACGCGCGGGTAACGAGCATAATAAACTTAACTTTATATTATGCATTCTCCTGCTGCCAGATTACTTCAGAGACCTGTGTGTGTGTGTGTGAGAGAGAGAGAGAGAGGTTTAATAAATTTATAGTTACACACACACTAACCACACAGACCTTACGATCCAAATGAGGTGGTCTAGTAGAGATAACAGAACCCCAAATAAGAAAGTGGAAGGCAAGGATAGCACACACACACACACTCAAACACACACATGCACATAGCGAGAGAGAGAGAGAGAGAGAGAGAGAGAGAGAGAGAGAGAGAGAGAGAGAGAGAGAGAGAGAAGGGGGGGGGGTAAAGGTAGGAACGAATAAGTATAGAAGCGAAGGAGGCATAATTATGAGTGAAAGAGAAATAATCAAGAAAGGAATAGACAAAACTGAGAGAAAACATAGATTTACAAAGATACACTGGAAACACAGACCTTACGTTCCAAGCGAGGTGGTCAGGACTTAATTGTAGTAGAGATAGCAGAACCCATTATGAAGAAAACAATATGAGAGAGTGAGTGTGTGTGTGTGTGTGTGTGTGTGTGTGTAGAGTAGATACGGTACCCTTATTGTTACCCTTTCTGTACCGGTGACGTTTCCTGATTATATTCTAGCTTATTTTAGTAGTTTTTGTGCAGTTTAAGAAGGATCTGCGGTAATAAAAAGGGTGAAGTATGATAGTTGGATGCCTGTTTGTTGCTGGAGGCTCTTTTTAAACTGAATACAATCGTTTAATGGTAGCTAGAAAATAGTTAAAAGGACGGTAGCGGTAATGAAGGGGTTAAGGCATAGATCATTCCAAGTAACACAATTGGAATGTTTACCCTAAAATATCACCATATAATATATAATATTCAGGGGAGGTGTGGTGGAGTGGTCTTGCCACTGGCCTGGTAATCCAAAGGTCCCGGGTTCAAATCCCGATGTATCAATGGGAAGATATTATTGGGATGGAATTTGTGCTGTACCTAGTATCAGTGCATTACCACAAGCCCACCGAAACGTCAATAAAATACCCTCATTGTTCCCTGATTAAATAGCACTGTATGAATATTCCCATATTCAAAATATGCTATAGGGGTGCAATGCCTGGTGAGTTATCTGCTCAACAGGTGGCGTTGTGTGTGTGTAAGTGTGAGAGTCCGAGTGTAGGTGGTGAGACAGTGAAGCTCAGGAACGAGGTGGCTTCAGAGATGGGGTCGTTTCGGGCCATGAGTGAGCACCGTGCCTCATGTGAAGGCAAGATGGCAGGTGCTCGTTGTGCTCTACGTGCTTCACATGTCTCACTCCCTAGACTGGAACAAGACCTCACAGGCTTCACTGTTCATTGTAAAGCGGTGAATGTTAAGGCTCTCAGCCTATGCCCGAGAGGAAGTAAGTTGGAATATAGAAAACAAAAAAAAAATAAATAAACCCCCTTGATTAATTAAAACACGAGAGAGAGAGAGAGAGAGAGAGAGAGAGAGAGAGAGAGGGGGGGGGGCAGTCACTAATAAAGGGGGCTATTTCTGGAGATAAGATTGAAAACAAAGACGAAAAAACACGAATGGCGGTCAGAATTGGAGCTCTCTCTCTCTCTCCCTCTTATTCTTGCTCAGTCAAAATTACGTACCAATATATGTAATGTTATTACAAACATAACGCCACTTCCGAGAGAGAGAGAGAGAGAGAGAGAAGAGAGAAGGATTAGCGAAAGAGGAATTATATATGAGACATGGGAGTGCAGGTAGGGGCGACAAAGAGGGTATGTAGAGGAAGGGGAAGATAAAGCACAAGAGATAACAGACAATACAGGACAAATATAAGGAGAGAAGAAGGAGAAGGAAGAACTGGAAGAAAGGGAGGAAGAAGGGAGAGGAGCAGGAAAGATAAGTATAAAGGGGAGGAAAGGCAGAGGAGATAACAGGAAAGAGAAGGAGAGATGAATGGAGACACGCAGAGAGATACGAAAGGAAGGGCGAGAGGAGAAACAGAAGCAGAGAACATGAAAATTAAGAATAGAAAGGATAATGTAGGGAGAAAATTGGAAACAGGAAAAGAAGGTAGAACAATAAAGAGAAGATGGGAAAGAAGGAGTGAAGCAGTGAGAGTAGACAAGATAAAATATATGGTATAGGAAGCAGAGGAAAGGTGAATTAACATCTTCAATACCATAAAGTGTTGTTGTTTTTCTTGCTATCATTATGACAAAATGTTTCAGTGGCGGAAGGATTATTATAAGTCGAATATGCTAAACCTATGTTAAACCTATATCAATTTATCGTTTGGCTCCAACAGATCCCTTCAAGTTTATTAAAAGCGTCTTATAATCGCCAGAATAACAGAAGCAATGTGAAGAGAGAGGAAAAAGTAAAATGAAGAGACTAGGAGAACATATAACAAGAAAGAGAAGATAGATGAAATGAGAAATAAGGGGATCGAGAGAAGAGAGAAGGAGAGAAAGGAAGTTGAGAAAAATGAAAATATAGAAGAGAAAACGTTGGGTCAAATGGAGTAATAACGAAAGGAGAGAGATGGAGGAGAGGAGAGAAGTGAAGATCTGAGGACAACAATAATAGAGAAGCATAAGATAAATCAGAAAGAGAAAGGACATAGTTAGGGAAGGGAGGGGGGTGGTGAAGGAAGACGAGAAGGAGTGAGAAGGGAGAAAGGAAGAGAATTATGGGATCAACTGAATCACAAATAAAAGGAAAAGCTATGGAGAAACGGAAGGATTGGAGGGGGTCGGGAAAACAAGGGACGGAAAGAGAAAAGAAGAGAAAATTAAAATATACGATACTAGGAAGCGGAAAACAAAGAAATAGATGGAAGGATAATAGGAGATGGGAAGAACAGTAAATGTAAGTAAGAGAACGGGGAAAAGGAAGTAAAGAGGGAATAATGAGAACAAAGTAGAGGACACAAATATAGAAGGGAGGAAAGAGGCGAGAATAACGATGGGAATAGTAAAGTTAACAATAGAAAAATAGGGAGAAAGAGAGAGAGAGAGAGAGAGAGAGAGAGGATATGAAGACATGTTGAAGATCATTTCCTGTCCTGATAAATTATCTCAGTTTACGGAAGGACAGGGAATTCTCTGTCTGTCTGTCTTTCTGTCTTTTTGTCTTTCTGGATGTCTCTCTTTTTGTCTTTCTCTATGACTGACTTCTTATCTTTCTGGATGCATTTTTGTCTTTATGGATGTAATATTTTTTTTTTCTTTCAGAATGTCTGTCTTTTTTTTATCCGGATGGCTGTCTGTTTGTCTTTCTAGCCTTATGTCTGTCTTTTTGTCTTTTTTTATGTTTGTATTTTTATCTTTCTGGATGTCTGTCATTTTGTCTTTCTGGATGTTTGTCTTTCTGGATGTTTGTCTTTTTGTTTTTTTGTCTTTCTGGATGTTTGTCTTTTTGTCTTTTTGTCTTTCTGGATGTTTGTCTTGTTGTCTTTCTGAATGTCTGTCTTTTTGTCTTTTTGGATGTTTGTCTTGTTGTCTTTTATGGATGTTTGTCTTTTTGTCTTTCTGGATATTTGTCTTTTTGTCTTTCTGGATGTTTGTCTTTTTGTCTTTTATGGATGTTTGCGTTTTTGTCTTTCTGGATGTTTGTCTTTTTGCCTTTCTGGATGTTTGTCTTTATGTCTTTTATGGATGTTTGTCTTTTTGTCTTATGGATGTTTGTCTTTTTGTCTTCTATGGATGTTTGTATTTTTGTCTTTCTGGATGTTTGTCTTTTTGTCTTTCTGGATGTTTGTCTTTTTGTCTTTCTGGATGTTTGTCTTTTATGGATGTTTGTCTTTTTGTCTTCTATGGATGTTTGTCTTTTTGTCTTCTATGGATGTTTGTCTTTTTGTCTTTCTGGATGTTTGTCTTTTTGTCTTTCTGGATGTTTGTCTTTTTGTCTTTCTGGATGTTTGTCTTTTTGTCTTTTATGGATGTTTGTCTTTTTGTCTTCTATGGATGTTTGTCTTTTTGTCTTTCTGGATGTTTGTCTTGTTGTCTTTCTGGATGTCTGTCATTTTGTCTTTCTAGCCTTCTGTCTGTGTGCCTGTCGTTCTGGATGTTTTGTCTATCTGTCTGTCTATATATCGGCGTCTCTCTGGATTTCTGTCAGTTCGCTTGCATCCATCTTTCTCAGGTTCTGTCTGTTTTCTGTTTGCGCCTGTCTGTTTGTATTCTGTCTGAGTATGTCAGTCTGTTTGTGTACGTCTTTTAGTTTGTGTTTTTCTCGTGTACGTATGTTATTCCTTTTGTGTATTGCACTGAAAAACTATTCGTAATATATGACTTTTTTGACATGTAACTATAATAGTCTGTATTTTTCCAGCCGACGGTAAATTGGAATTTCCATATCTTGATTAGTCAATCATTACAAAAAATTGGTAGCGAAATATGTTGTTAATTATGAAATCTAGGTATATACAGGAAGTATTGACACATTTGATTAATATTCATCCATTAATGATCGAATTATCAGCTACAAAAGAATTAAGTTTACCGTCAGCTGGAAAAAAAATATAGTTTACTAAGTTTATTACCATTGACATTACGGTATTATGTTGGCAAATTGTTCTGCCTGTCCTTTAACTGTAAATACAACTGATTAATGTTACCCCCTTCAGCACGATCACGTAAATCTCCTTGTATTCTGGTTAGTTAGACGATTTTCTTCAGCATATAATCTACCTCTAAGACTCAGATGGGTAAATACGGTCTCAATAAACCCTCTGAATAACATAGGTCCAACTTAAAATGCATTAAATCATCTCCTTTTGCCAGAATCAAAGTAAAATGAGGTGTCATCATGCAGAAGGGGTTAACAATGTCGGCCCACCTTATACTGTCTGTCATTCAAGTATTGTCTTAACACTCTGATTATACTTATCTCTCTCTCTCTTTCTCTTTCTCTTTCTCTCTCTCTCTCTCTCGCTCGCTCCTATTTTTCTCCTAAGTGAGATGTGGTGAAACTGACCCGTAGATTTATATAAGGCTGACATAAGAGGGCACAGGGGGAGAGGAGGGTTCCGTATAATGCGACGGAAATATTTGTTTACATAGATTTACATAGACACACTGACCACACAGACCTTACGATCCCAGCGAGGTGGTCAGAACTAAATTCTAGTAGAGATAGCTAACCCGAGAGTAAGGGACAGTGGAAGGAAAGGATAGCAAAGAAGAGGGCTCTCTCCCCACCCTCCGTTCCTTCTGGCAATTGCCATACATGAAGACAGTTGGAAGTGAATAACCTTGCAGATCTTGGAAACCGCCTGAAGGAATTTATAGAAAGTTAGAAATGGAAAGGAAATTGCATGTAAACCTTCACCTGTAGTAATATACTGTTTACAGTATATACATATTTATATATTTGTGTTTTCTCCCTCAGTTAGCTCTCTTCAACTGGAAGCAGTGTTCGTTACTACCACGTCGTTCTATCATTGGTTATTATTTACTCGATCCCTATTTCTCTGTGGTATGAGTCTAGACTTTTTTTAAATGCATCTATTGAGACACTATCTATTACTTTATTTGGGAGCTTATTCCACTCATTAATTATACTGTGAGTGATGATTTTTTTTCTTCCAGGTTTGCTTTCTTACCTATTAATTTTAACTTGTTTCCTCTTGTAGAACTCTCTTTGACTATCTTAAATAGTTTATCAGGGTTAATGTTACTGAATCCTTTTAAAATCTTAAAACACTCAATCAGTTGTCCTCTTATCCTCCGTTTCTTAATTGAAAATAGATCGAGTTCTCTTAGTCTCTCATTATATAGTTTATTTCTTAAAGAAGGGATGAATAGTAAGTGTAAACGCATCATGAAGAGACAATTAGCAGCTTTACTAGTAGAGGTTATTAGAGAAAGTAACCCCGGTATAGTGGGGAGAGCCCACGATATCAGATAGTGAGCAGTATCATTGAGATTCATGCAAAATTTCTCCGTAGAAGATATTGCTAATACATGCCTCTGGGCGTCTAACCATACATTCCTGACGCGTTACCTGTCTGTACCCTTGGATAGACCAAAGCTCACCTGCGTGGCATTACGTCAACGGGTCTAAACTGGTCTTGGTGCTGATAGTTTATTTTGGTGAAAAGATGGGAGGGGGGGGGGGGGGGGGTGAAGGGTGCTGGAGAGCTAAGACCTTCAGACCCTCCACCGGATATGTGATAAGACCTTCAGACCCTCCACCGGATATGTGATAAGACCTTCAGACCCTCCACCGGATATGTGATAAGACCTTCAGACCCTCCACCGGATATGTGATAAGACCTTCAGACCCTCCACCGGATATGTGATAAGACCTTCAGACCCTCCACCGGATATGTGATAAGACCTTCAGACCCTCCACCGGATATGTGATAAGACCTTCAGACCCTCCACCGGATATGTGATAAGACCTTCAGACCCTCCACCGGATATGTGATAAGACCTTCAGACCCTCCACCGGATATGTGATAAGACCTTCAGACCCTCCACCGGATATGTGATAAGACCTTCAGACCCTCCACCGGATATGTGATAAGTATACGAGTTGTGATACTTAATATTATTGAACTGGTTATACAGTTCCAATTAATTTAATTTTAAGTGGATATATCAATAGTTGCAACTATAGATTATATGCAATAAGTTGTGCAACATTATACAGTAGTTATAAGTGCAACCTAATTTATATGCAATAAGTTGTACAACATTATACAGTAGTTATAAGTGCAACCTAATTTATATGCAATAAGTTGTACAACATTATACAGTAGTTATAAGTGCAACCTAATTATATGCAATAAGTTGTACAACATTATACAGTAGTTATAAGTGCAACCTAATTTATATGCAATAAGTTGTACAACATTATACAGTAGTTATAAGTGCAACCTAATTTATATGCAATAAGTTGTACAACATTATACAGTAGTTATAAGTGCAACCTAATTATATGCAATAAGTTGTACAACATTATACAGTAGTTATAAGTGCAACCTAATTTATATGCAATAAGTTGTACAACATTATACAGTAGTTATAAGTGCAACCTAATTTATATGCAATAAGTTGTACAACATTATACAGTAGTTATAAGTGCAACCTAATTTATATGCAATAAGTTGTACAACATTATACAGTAGTTATAAGTGCAACCTAATTTATATGCAATAAGTTGTACAACATTATACAGTAGTTATAAGTGCAACCTAATTTATATGCAATAAGTGTACAACATTATACAGTAGTTATAAGTGCAACCTAATTTATATGCAATAAGTTGTACAACATTATACAGTAGTTATAAGTGCAACCTAATTTATATGCAATAAGTTGTACAACATTATACAGTAGTTTATAAGTGCAACCTAATTTATATGCAATAAGTTGTACAACATTATACAGTAGTTATAAGTGCAACCTAATTTATATGCAATAAGTTGTACAACATTATACAGTAGTTATAAG
>CM064482.1:1726673-1736673 GCA_032716605.1 Paralithodes platypus | reverse complement strand
TTGAGGTTAAGGGGACCCACCTGCTGTCATGGTTACCTGATATATTATTGTTGAGGTTAAGGGGACCCACCTGCTTTCATGGTTACCTGATATATTATTGTTGAGGTTAAGGGGACCCACCTGCTTTCATGGTTATCTGATATAAGGGGACCCACCTGCTGTCATGGTTACCTGATATATTATTGTTGAGGTTAAGGGGACCCACCTGCTTTTTCTCTCTGGCTTGTATCCATTCGGCCCCATTCAGCCTACTGTTTTAAGACGTTTATCCCCATTCAGATATCGATTTTTTCATGACGAGCGATAGCAAGCCATCATTGTATAGAGAAATCCGGCTTCGCCGGTGAAATTTTTCTACTGAAAAATGTACAAATTGAGTCAGCTGTCTAAAACATAATCCAAAATATGCTGGCTCGCTATCGCTCGCCAGGTTCAAATCGACAACTGGATGAGGATAAACGTCTTAAAACAGTAGGCTGAATGGGGTTGAATGGCTACTACCTAGAAATAAAAAATAAATAAAACAGGTCGGCGTACTGTAATAAAACAGGTCGGCGTACTGTAATAAATAAAACAGGTCGGCGTACTGTAATAAATAAAACAGGTCGGCGTACTGTAATAAAACAGGTCGGCGTACTGTAATAAATAAAACAGGTCGGCGTACTGTAATAAATAAAACAGGTCGGCGTACTGTAATAAAACAGGTCGGCGTACTGTAATAAATAAAACAGGTCGGCGTACTGTAATAAAACAGGTCGGCGTACTGTAATAATTTACATTTTCAATCTCATTTAATATATTTATCTGTTTATCTATCTATATAGGCTATCTATATAGGCTATCTATATAGGCTATCTATATAGGCTATCTATATAGGCTATCTATATAGGCTATCTATATATATTCCATGTTATACATTGGTCTTGCATTCTACAAGATTCGCAGTTCGAACTAAAAGAGTCGTAGGCCTGATCCGCTGAGCTTAACTTACTAAGTGTGTGTGCGAGTGTGTGTGTGTGTGTGTGTGTGTGAGAGAGAGGGTATGACAGTCCATGGGTGAAAAATGGAGATGGAAGATGAAAAGGAAGGCTAAAAGAAAGGAGAAATTTTTTAAGGTGAATTTTCCAGTTGATTGAAGTGTAACCCAACAGGTATTGGTCTTTCTCTGTCTCTCTCTCTCTCTCTAACACACACACACACGCTCTCTCTCTTCACGCCCTTCCGGCCGTTTGTTTCTCTCATTCTCTCCCTCCTTTCTCCCTCCCTTCTTTCCTTTCAAATCCTTGTAACTCTCTCTCTCTCTCCCCTTCCGTTTGTTTCTCTCATTCTCTCTTTCTCTCTCTCTATTTCTCCCACTTATCCTTTTCTTTTCTCTCGTCTCCTCCTTCGTATCTCTATTGTTCTCCCACTCACTGTCTTTCCTCCAGTCCAGTATATCTGTCTTGGTCTTTAAATCCAGGTTCCTCTATAATTCACTGTTGGCCTCATCAACTTCGTCTTTCTCTTTAAATCCTTCTTGTTCTCTTTAAATTAGTCTTGCCCTCTTTAAATTTGTCTTCCCTTCTTTATATAATTTTGCTCTCCTTAAACCCCTCTTGCTCTTAAAATAATCTTGTTCTATTGAATTCCATCTTGCTCTCCTTATATTCCTCTTACTTATTAAATTTGTCTTGCTCTCTTTAATCCTTTTTGCTCTCATTAAATATCTTTTGCTCTCTTAAAAATCCCTCTTGCTCTCTTTAAATTAATCGTCCTCTCTTTAAGTCTTTCTTGATCTTTTTAAATCTTTCTTGTTCTCTTTAAATCCCACTTACTCTTTAAATCCAAATATGTCTTTAAAACAGTGTCCTCTCTTCAAATCATCTTTCTGTACATCTCACATACTCTTTTAAAATCCATTTGGCTCTCTTTAAGATGGCTGATTATATATCACCATTTTACGTTTAATTGCTTTATTTGTGTTTATATGCCAATCCTTTCTGTAATTGCCTCTAACCTTTATATACATACTGTATACCTCTCTGTTATTATGGTTCACATTCTAACCTTTATATACATGCTGTATAACTCTCTTTTATTATGGTTCACATTCTAACCTTTATATACATACTGTATACCTCTCTTTTATTATGGTTCACATTCTAACCTTTATATACATGCTGTATACCTCTCTTTTATTATGGTTCACATTCTAACCTTTATATACATACTGTATAACTCTCTTTTATTATGGTTCACATTCTAACCTTTATATACATACTGTATAACTCTCTTTTATTATGGTTCACATTCTAACCTTTATATACATACTGTATACCTCTCTTTTATTATGGTTCACATTCTAACCTTTATATACATACTGTATAACTCTCTTTTATTATGGTTCACATTCTAACCTTTATATACATACTGTATACCTCTCTTTTATTATGGTTCACATTTATAAATTAATATTTTATTTTGATATGTATTTGTTCATTTCTTTTAATAAATTTTCGTATTTTTAATCACGTTTGTTTTTCCTTTCGGTATCCTCTTAGTTCCTGCATATGTATTATTGTGTTAGGAGGAATGGGTCGCTTTCGGTATCCTCTTAGTTCCTGTATATGTATTATTGTGTTAGGAGGAATGGGTCGCTTTTCTGATCCCCTTTGTCCCTCGTGTTAAGCCTCATTTGTTTTGATATTATAGGACGTTCGGCCCATTAGTTTGGCGATTTTAAGACCTTTCACCCCATTTCGTTGTCAAATTTAAGACCTTTCGTGCCAATTAGATGTCTTCCTTGCGAGCGAAAGCGAGCCTGAAATTTTAAGAGGAACCGACCTTCGGTCGGGATTTGTTTTTACCTAAAAATTTACGAATTAATGTACAAGGGGGATCGAATGGATGTTTTTTCTATGTTTGATGGAGGTCTAGGGAGGAAACTAGAACAATGGTGAATAAATGAAGAAAAAAAAAAAAAAAAAAATACACCATATCCCCTTAAATCCATATTCCTTTCTTTTAATATGTCTTCCAATTTATCATGGATCTTTTTACTATGCTTCCTTCCTGTCTTTACATAGGTATTACTCTCTATAGGATGAATATTTCTTACTTATTATATGTTATTCTTATTATTCTTAATTCCGTCTATTAAAATTCATGTAATGTCTTTCAATGTCTTCCTTTCCACACATCTTTCTCTCTTGTATTTGTCTTGCCTCGTGTTAATATGTCTTCTTTTCTTATAATATCTTACCATTTTAATATCTTCCATTTTTCCTTTTTTTTTCTTTTTATATGTGTTTCTATATAACCCAATTACCCCCCCCCCCCCACCCCCCACCCATCTCCACTAAAGGACCACATATGGATCTTTTCACACGGGTAAAGAAGAATGTTAATATTATGATAACGGTTATTTTATATTAAAATGATGCGCTCGTTTATAGAAGTTATAAGGCATTTTAAACTGAAGCAGATTATATGATCGCTTAATAGCACGTTAACAAACCCCTAACTACAGTATATAGATGTATTAATAGCACGTTAACAAACCCCTAACTACAGTATATAGATGTATTAATAGCACGTTAACAAACCCCTAACTACAGTATATAGATGTATTATTAGCACGTTAACAAACCCCTAACTACAGTATATAGATGTATTAATAGCACGTTAACAAACCCCTAACTACAGTATATAGATGTATTAATAGCACGTTAACAAACCCCTAACTACAGTATATAGATGTATTAATAGCACGTTAACAAACCCCTAACTACAGTATATAGATGTATTAATAGCACGTTAACAAACCCCTAACTACAGTATATAGATGTATTATAGCACGTTAACAAACCCCTAACTACAGTATATAGATGTATTATTAGCACGTTAACAAACCCCTAACTACAGTATATAGATGTATTAATAGCACGTTAACAAACCCCTAACTACAGTATATAGATGTATTAATAGCACGTTAACAAACCCCTAACTACAGTATATAGATGTATTAATAGCACGTTAACAAACCCCTAACTACAGTATATAGATGTATTAATAGCACGTTAACAAACCCCTAACTACAGTATAGATGTATTAATAGCACGTTAACAAACCCCTAACTACAGTATATATGTATTATTAGCACGTTAACAACCCCTAACTACAGTATATAGATGTATTAATAGCACGTTAACAAACCCCTAACTACAGTATATAGATGTATTAATAGCACGTTAACAAACCCCTAACTACAGTATATAGATGTATTATTAGCACGTTAACAAACCCCTAACTACAGTATATAGATGTATTAATAGCACGTTAACAACCCCTAACTACAGTATATATAGATGTATTAATAGCACGTTAACAACCCCTAACTACAGTATATAGATGTATTAATAGCACGTTAACAAACCCCTAACTACAGTATATAGATTATTATATTAGCACGTTAACAAACCCCTAACTACAGTATATAGATGTATTAATAGCACGTTAACAAACCCCTAACTACAGTATATAGATGTATTAATAGCACGTTAACAAACCCCTAACTACAGTATATAGATGTATTATTTAGTAATTCAACGAAAGAAGTTGAAACATATAATAATATCACTTTAACAGCATCCCCCATTTCAAATATATTGCTAAATCCATCAACCAGTAAATACATATAGCATTATCCATATTAATCAACATATAAATCCATCAACCAGTAAATACATATAGCATTATCCATATTAATCAACATATAAATCCATCAACCAGTAAATACATATAGCATTATCCATATTAATCAACATATAAATCCATCAACCAGTAAATACATATAGCATTATCCATATTAATCAACATATAAATCCATCAACCAGTAAATACATATAGCATTATCCATATTAATCAACATATAAATACATCAACCAGTAAATACATATAGCATTATCCATATTAATCAACATATAAATCCATCAACCAGTAAATACATATAGCATTATCCATATTAATCAACATATAAATCCATCAACCAGTAAATACATATAGCATTATCCATATTAATCAACATATAAATCCATCAACCAGTAAATACATATAGCATTATCCATATTAATCAACATATAAATCCATCAACCAGTAAATACATATAGCATTATCCATATTAATCAACATATAAATCCATCAACCAGTAAATACATATAGCATTATCCATATTAATCAACATATAAATCCATCAACCAGTAAATACATATAGCATTATCCATATTAATCAACATATAAATCCATCAACCAGTAAATACATATAGCATTATCCATATTAATCAACATATAAATCCATCAACCAGTAAATACATATAGCATTATCCATATTAATCAACATATAAATACATCAACCAGTAAATACATATAGCATTATCCATATTAATCAATATATTAATAAATAAATGTGTAGGGCCAATTGAAGCTTTTGAAAGATGTACACGTTATGCATTCACTTGTTATTCAATGAGTAACTCCATGACTTCTCATGGGAAGGTATGGGGTTCAAATCTCACTGGGATGGTGGGTGGAGTGGGGTAATTCTCCCTCCATTCGTCTTCATACCCTCCCTTATTCTCAACCTACTACCTCGCTCCTGCCTTCCTTTAATTTTCAATCTTTTCCTTCTTCCCTCCCATATCCCTTTGCCTATCTCTTTCCATCCTTCCATCTTTCATTCACTCCCTACCTCACTTTCACCTCCTCTCTCCCCTCCCCTCTCCCTTTAAACTATTTGTTTCCCTCTACCTCGTCCTCCCTCCCATCTCTCTTCCTCTCTACCCCCTCGCTCTTTCCTTTCTCCCTCTTCCTCCGTCTCTCCCCAATTTATGTACCCTTTCATAATTCACAATAATCATCAACCGTTCTCCATCTTGACATGCAACACCATTCGTCCCTTCCTTCTTCTTCCCTCCCTCCCCCTCCCCCTCCCTGTTTACCTTCCACCTCGTCTCTCCGTCCACCTCCCTCCCTCCCCCTCCCCCTTCCTTCTTCCCTCCCTCCCCCTTCCTTCTTCCCTCCCTCCCCCTCCCCCTCCCTGTTTACCTTCCACCTCGTCTCCCCGTCCACCTCCCTCCCTCCTTCCCCCTCCCTTCTTCCCTCCCTCCCTCTCCCTTCTTCCCTCCCTCCCCCTCCCCCTTCCCTTTTTAGCTTCCACCTCATATACTCGTCTACCTCCCTCCCTCCCTCCCCCTCCCCTTTTTAGCTTCCACCTCATATACTCGTCCACCTCCCTCCCTCCCTCCCCCTTCCCTTTTTAGCTTCCACCTCATATACTCGTCCACCTCCGTCCCCTACTCAAGTCCTCCATTTTAAGGGGGGTCACAGGCTTGTTTTTTATCTTTCTCTCCTTTTCTCTCTTTACCTGGGTTGTATCCATTCGGCCCTATTCATCCAACTGTTTTAAGACGTGTATCCCCATGCAGGTGCCGATTTCGCGAGCCAGCATTGTATGGAGAAATCCGGCTTCGTCGCGGACATATTTCTATCGAAAATGTACAAATTTAGCTTGCTGTCAAAACAAAAATATATATATATGCTGGCTCCCTATCGCTCGCCAGGAAAATATTGACACCTGGATGGGGGTAAACGTCTTAAAACAGTAGGCTGAATGGGGCCGAATGGATACAAGCCAAAGAGAGAGGGAGAGAAAGATAAAAAAGCGAAGTGGGCTCCCTTAACATACAGGCCTTCCACCCTTTCCTTCTTTTCTCTCACCTTTCCACTTTCCTTCTACCTCTTAGCCTTTCCCTTCTCCCTCACTTTATACTACTCCTTCACCAGTTATCAATTCCATATAATCCTCCACAATTCTTTATCTTGACATGCAGCCTTCCTTCCTCTCTCTCTCTCTCTCTCTCCTCACTTTTCCCACTTTCTTCGAATTCAACAAAATCAAAATTATTTAGATCAATCATCAACGTGGGCTAACATCAGGCAAATTAATGTCAATAGTGATAAATGTAAATTACTCCATATAGGCTACAGGAATGATAAGCCAAACTATCAAATTAATGGAAATAAACTCAATAGCACCAACAAAGATACTGATTTAGGAGTAACTATATCAAACAATAATTATGAAACCCAGTGAGTACTGCAGTGAAGTAGTTAAGAAAGCAAAGACAATTATTGGTTTCATTGGCAGGTCATTTGAATAAAAATCCAAAATATTCTTACTTATAACTCACTGGTTCGTCCTCACTTAAGGCAAGGTCACACGAGTATTTTGTTCTGTCAATTTTTTATAAGCAAGTTTTTTCTCGTACTAGGTTTCGGTATTTTCGAATTGGAATCGACAACTAAACTGAATGTATATGATTTTTAGAGACTGCAATAGTACATACACTTACTGGAGTGCTGCACTACTGGCCTGGGTTCGAACCCTGGCTGGGGCATGACACAAAACATTAAGAAGATGCCAGACCACAATTGCCTGAATAAATTGCCGGTACAAATGCTCGGGAGACACCGGCTTTCGAACACTGCGTACAGTTGGGGTCCTCATATTATCCACAAAGATATAGATACACTGAAAAGAGTGCAGCGGAGAGTAACAACAATGAATCCTAGATTAAGCAACAAATCATATGAAGAACCTCTAAAGTAGTTAAACAAATTTAGTCTAACAAAGCGAAGGTTAAAAGAAGACTTAATACAAGTATATAAAATTATCAAAGGCTTTGACAATTTGGATGTTAACAAGTACTTCCCAATTGGTCAATCAAATTACACTAGAGGAAATGGTTATGAGATCATCGGAAAGCCCTTTCATCGACATGAGGCTGAGCACTATTTTTTTGTTTAATGCGAGTAATAAACTAGTGGAATGGACTACCAAGTAATGTCATTGATTGCTTCTACTGTATGTCCAAGCATTCAGAAGTCGCCTAGATAAGTATAAATATCTCCCGCTCAACCCCCAACTAACTGTTCACAAATTAATAATTAATCTTTGCTCGGCAAATCTCTCAATTATTGTAAATAAAGTGGGGTTGATGATATATATATATATATATATATATATATATATATATATATATATATATATATATACAGTATATATATATATACTGTATATATATATATATATATAT
The DNA here is from genome assembly GCA_032716605.1 of Paralithodes platypus. Taxonomy (NCBI): domain Eukaryota; kingdom Metazoa; phylum Arthropoda; class Malacostraca; order Decapoda; family Lithodidae; genus Paralithodes; species Paralithodes platypus. The sequence continues at coordinate 1,728,541 of CM064482.1, read as the reverse complement.
ATATATATATACAGTATATATATATATATATATTTTCTTTCAGGCAGGTGAGATTAAAATAATAGGCACAGTTTGCATTATTGAGCTTTTTATTGATACTCTCAATTTTTCGTACAGTTTTTCTGGTATTTTCAGGAAGTTGGTAAAGGAGGTTTGCAAAGGGTTCCGACGTTTCAATGGGCACAGCCATCATTATCAAGGAGAAGTGAAGTTAGAAGGTGATAAGTCGAGTTTATATAGGCGATACAAGATCAAGAGAGGGTTTATTGTGCGCTAGCTGCACGCTGGTTGGCTAACCTAAGACTAGCTCTGGTAGGCTGGCCGGACGCAGGAGTGGGCGGGACCTCTGCGTCGTTCGTCTGCGTGTGTGGAGGGGGCATTCCTGGGGGCATCATGGGGGGCCTCGCTGTGGAAGGGCGTGCCGAGGGTAGGATCTGGCTGTATTCCGCTTGTGTGTTTAAAGTAGGTTGGTATGTTTGTATATATATAGCTTCAAGAATGAATAGGCGGCGTGAGTCTATTTCTTTATCAAGAATAGAGGTGTGTCTATCTAAGTCGGGTCTGGTGAGTTCCTGATGATGTGAGGATGTGTGGTAGTAGTCCTTGATAGCTCCGGCTTGAAGGTGGAAGGTAAGGCGACGTGACAGACGAGTCCTTGTCAAACCGACATAAGTGTGAGGTCCACAGTCCTCACTGTTACAGGTGTGTCGGTATATGACATGGTCCTCTTGTGACGGTTTCTTAGCGGTAGCCGGGCTGTTGCGAATGACTAGTTGTGATGTTTTCCTCGATTTGTAGTATATGGTGAGTTTAAGGTGTTGGTCAGGGTTGGTAGTCACTTATGTCGGTTTGACAAGGACTCATCTGTCACGTCGCCTTACCTTCCACCTTCAAGCCGGAGCTATTAAGGACCACTACCACACATCCTCACACCATCAGGAACTCACGAGACCCGACTTAGATAGACACACCTCTATTCTTGATAAAGAAATAGACTCACGCCGCCTATTCATTCTTGAAGCTATATATATACAAACATACCAACTTACTTTAAACACACAAGCGGAATACAGCCAGATCCTACCCTCGGCACGCCCTTCCACAGCGAGGCCCCCCATGATACCCCCAGGAATGCCCCCTCCACACACGCAGACGAACGACGCAGAGGCCCCGCCCACTCCTGCGTCCGGCCAGCCTACCAGAGCTAGTCTTAGGTTAGCCAACCAGCGTGCAGTTAGCGCACAATAAACCCTCTTGATCTTGTATCGCCTATATAAACTCGACTTATCACCTTCTAACTTCACTTCTCCTTGATAATGATGGCTGCGCCCATTGAAACGTCGGAACCCTTTGCAAACCTCCTTTACCAACTTCCTGAAAATACCAGAAAAACTGTACGAAAAATTGAGAGTATCAATAAAAAACTCAATAATGCAAACTGTGCCTATTATTTTAATCTCACCTGCCTGAAAGAAAATATCCTTCCTGGCTACACTAATATCAATATATATATATATATGTTAGTATAGCCAGGCAATAGATTCTCTTTTAAACAGACGAGGTTAAAAGCAATAGCAGTTTCAGCATTCAGGCTTTTATTGTTACAGCTTTCAATAGTTCTAACAATTTTCCTCTGGGGTTCAGAGATGAGGTACAAAAGGTTAGCAAAATTCATGGTGGATCCAACGTTTCACAAGTAAACATCTTGCATCTTCAGGGAATGGAGAGGTAATGATTAGAATAGGGACAAAGCATCATATTTATACAAAATTCGAGGGTCAAGTGGAGGGAGGTGGGCGGAGCTACTAGGTGTGTAGTGGCTGTTCATTGGTGGAAGGCAGTCTATTCGCGAGACGGGCACTAAATCT
>CM064482.1:1709173-1721673 GCA_032716605.1 Paralithodes platypus | reverse complement strand
TCCATTTAAAGGTATAGTAATAGCAATATAGCTATCTATTGATTGACATTGGAAGTTTATTTTGGTTAAATCGTATAGATACATTACTATGTTTAATAAGAAAAGTCCAATTAAAAATTGCTGACCCAGCTTTTTGATGAACAGTCATCTTGTAAGAGCTGAACAAGCAAATATAATCTTGTTTAGTACTAATAACACTAAACCTTATACTTAATACTAAAATAGTAAAACAGGAACTATAGAAATAAAATGCTACATATTTTATGAAATCATTCAGCTAAAACAAAACAAAAACAAATTATACTCCTAGGTAGTTTTTATAATATATATCATAGGTTTCTATAATTATTTAGTAAGCATTTTTTGAGACTAGATTTAAAGCTAAACAGCGTCAAATTATTTACAATATTTTCTGGTAAAGAACTATTTTTCTTAACACCGTGATAGACAATATTGGATTGGGATTGTGAAGAGGAAATAAAAGGAACTATTACACGTGGGTAGTCTCGTATGCGGTACCGTATCGGGTTGGTGACTGGGACTGTCGTATACTTAAATTATTTAAACATTTATACACAAAAACTTATCAAAAAATACTCCGGCAACTTAAGTAATTATCAATTTAGAAATGCATCGTCAGTATGGTCATATCACTGTAGTCCTTCTATTATGCGGATACAAAACAGGATTTAATTCAAGTAGAGATTTCAAACCCAAAAGTATGTTAAAATGGAAGGAAAGAGTAGCAGAGAGAGAGAGAGAGAGAGCGAGAGAGAGAGAGAGAGAGATATATAGATAGATAGAGAGAGAATAAATATTTGCATTTGATTGTTATGTATACGAAGGTTGTATATATTTATTGGTTACATTATTGAGTACAGGGGGTGGTGGGATATATGCTGCTCGCTTGTTTACATTATATAAGTCTTGTTGATGGATATTATTGAGATTATTTATTGGCATTGTTAATAATAACAAATAGATGTACAGGTATATGTACTTTCAGTTTTAAAATTAGTTATTATTGTTTGCAACTTATTTTAACAACCTCCAAGCAATTGCATACGTTTATGGACTTTATAATATATACATAAATATATATATAAATATATTTACATTTTTAAAGACTTTTCATTATATTCTTATTTATTGTAGCTGTATTTCTATTTTATTTTGTTTATATTATATTATATTGCATTTGTATTGTATTCAAACTACTGTGAGATAATAGTCACCTTCCTATTATAAAGTCCGATTAGAAAAATAAACGGTACCTTAGGAACAAAAAAATAATGGCACTACAGAATATTTCCAATCTAGTTTTTATGCCTATAAACATTTTCAATTGGGGGAGGCACTCGTTACAGGCAGTTTTGCCTTTTGTCTCCCTCATCCGCATAGAAGAAAACAAATATATATATAAGTTTATACATATAATATATATATATATATATATATATATATATATATATATATTATATATATATATATACTGTATATATATATGTAAATATTATATATATATATATATATATATATATATATATATATATATATAAATATATATACAGCATATATATATATATATATATAATATATATAATTATATATATATATATATATATATATATATATATATATATATTTATTTATTTGTTTATTTAACCCTTGTCTAGCGGGGTGTTTTGGGCTCATTTGGGCATATTCAGGCCCTCCTGAATGATCAATCAAGTATCTGCATGAAAAGAAATGTATTCAGCAAAAACTAGGCGCTAAAAGCTTCAAAATGAGACCAGAACGAGCTACGTAGCACTCGTGGTTCTCTTGCAGTGGTGCCACGAACATGGGAGTTTAGCGTATAGCGGTATATTTTTCCCAGCTATGCTCACTACTGGCTACACTGCCAGCCTCTCGAGAACACAGGGAACATGAGTTAATGGGCGGCGATAAGCCCTGGGAGTCGGCTGTCTGGCCCGCTGCGCTCCTGGTCATTTGCACTCGATTTTAACCCTTTAAAAGCCTTAATAATGCTCCTAACTTGCTGAAAATTGGTGCATGACTTAAGTCGAGCGCCGCCAATAAGGGGTTTTAAACAGTTCGATACTTAATTGAAAACTCGCAGTAGGTATAATATGACCATAAAGGTTGAATCGCAGTTTCTGGATATAAAGTCTATCCTCTTTCATATGCTTATTAAAAATCCAACTCCAATTCTCCCTACCAACAATTTCTTTGAGACCTCTGGTGGACGCTTCTGAACTAGCGCCAGAGCTACGACTGTAGACATCACTAGACCCGACACCTAGGATATGCACAGTTTATCTCAATTGTTGTGTGATTCTACACGTATTTATTATACAATATACGACTACACTAAGTGCTTATATAGTATAGTAAAAAAGGGAAAGTCCATATGCAGCTGATAATGACTACAAACATAATTATAAGCTGATTAATTATCATAACAAAATTGGCAGGAAAATACCTGCTGACTTTGTATTGTAAATATATGTTATTTATGAATATGGGTGATTTAAAAATATATAAAACAAAAGTATGCATAGACCAAAGTATGTGTCAGCTACAGAATTTTCGACTAACTGCATATATTATAGAATTGTTGAAGGAGAGCGAGGGTGGATAGCTCCGCGATGTCGCCCATTTCCCACAATGCACTGCGGTAAACCTTGCGTTCAGCGCCTCTATCGGCCACTGTAGGCATCTATTGGTAGGTAGAATTATATGAACATTAACCCTTAAAGAGCGGCGCCCGGCTATAGTCGAGTGAAATAAATGTGGCCTATGTGGCGGGGCCCGGCTATAGTCGCATGCAATTTTGAGCACGTAATGTGCTCTGAGAGAGAGCGGAGCGGTGGGAGGAGCGTAGGTTACCTCATGACCGCTCGCCACGGTGGCCGTGGAGCGCTACTGAGATGTACTCTGCCCTACTCCACCCTCCCTCACTCGTTTCACACGTAATAATGTAAGGAAATTACCGTATTTTACCGATTTTGCCCTTCGGTTGCACGATCGTTGCAAGACAACCAGTGATCGTAGAAGGATGGTTCTGGTGTAATTGGAAAACTCATTTATCGCCCTTTCAGGGATACATACTTGTATTATGCTCTGGCTCTTGTTTATGCATGAAAAAGAGCACAGAAACAACCCCATTTATGGTAAAAAAAAACGCTGGGCGGCACGGTCAAATATACCGCCTAGGCCGCTCGTTGAGTGTTAAAAAAGGAGTATTGTTATATACTATCGTTATTTACACCCAATGACAACTTGTTATTATATTTTAGCTACCACCAGGCGATGATATTCTGTTTATGAACAACTTGCCGTAGTATAAGAGTTGGTAGAATTTATACTGATAAGTTTTACACCAACATTTGAATATGAATTATATTGTTCATAGTAATTTTATTATTAAACTTGTCATTATTTTACGAATTTATTATTATTTTTATTATTAGTATTATTAGTATTATTATCATTATGAAAAGTATTAGTATTAGTATTAGTAGTAGTATATATTATTTGACAGCATTACTCACTACTGGTATGATAAAATACTTACTGTGTGTATCGACTAATAAAACTGATTATATGTGCAGGCACCGTTTAAGTTATATATAAAGGTCAGACTCGCCAACCTTTACTGAGTGTGTATGTTAACTGCGGAGAAAGAGAGAGAGAGAGAGAGAGAGAGAGAGAGAGAGAGAGAGAGAGAGAGAGAGAGAGAGAGAGAGAGAGAGAGAGAGAGAGAGAGAGAGAGAGAGAGAGAGAGAGAGAGAGAGAGAGGGAGAGATAGAAGAGAGAGAGAGAGAGAGAGAGAGAGAGAGAGAGAGAGAGAGAGAGAGAATGTGGAAGTGGTCATATTAGTAGCGTTATTAACCTCATTACAGAATAGTGGAGGGAAGGGGAGGAAGGAGGGATGGATGGGGAGGAGAGGAAGGAGGGAGGGAGTGAGGAATGGGGAGGAGAAGAGGAGGTGAGGGATGAGAGGAGGTCGAGCAGAGGATGGGAGGGGGAGTGAGAGAGTGATAGGGCAGGAGGGGAGAGGAGGGAGTCGACTGGAAATAAAATAAAATAGAAGGGAGAGAAGAAGAGGAGGGAGGGAAAGAGGAGGAGGGAAGGGAAAAAAGATGGAAGGATTCAGAGGGAGGGGGGAGAAGGAAGCCAAGAGGAGAGGAAATGAAAGGAGTGGAGTAGGAGAGAGAAGAGGAGGGAAGATAAGGGAGGGGAAGCGGTGGGGGGAGGGGAGAGGAGGGAGCCGAGAGGAGAGGAAATGAGAGGAGAGGAGTAGGAGAGAGGAAAGGAAGGGAAAGTAGAAGATTTGAGAGGTCAATAGTAATGATAATAAGTGAGAGATAAAGGAGAGGAAGGATGGGATTTGCAATTATAAATACAAGGAACGATGGAGAGAGAGGGAGAGTGTGTTGGAAAAGTGAGCGTGATGAAAAAAACAAAACAAAAAGGCAAATGAGAGAGAGAGAGAAGGAGGGGAGTGGCAGAAGACGAGAGATAATAAAATGCCAGAGGTAGTCTTTATCTTATGCTTCAAGTAATGTTGAGAAAATATTTTACGGGTATGTCAAAATGTTCTAACATAATCAGATACATGTGCTCACGCTCTTTCTCTGAGTGTTGAGAGAAGATAAAATAAAACAAAATACAACAAGGGAGAGAGTGTGTGTTGAGTTAGTGAATGAGTGGCAGTGATAATGATAAGAGTGACACATGCAAGAACAGATAAAAAGAAAAAGAAATTAACAAAATATGTCGTATCTTGTTGTAAAAGCCCAAGTCAAATAAACTAAAATTAAAAATATAGTTTTTAGTCCTTTACTGTATGTCTTGCATAACATTTCTTAACCCTTGTCTATCGGGGACCGACTTAAGGCGGTCAAGAGAACCCAGACCTAAAGAGCGGGGACCGCCTTAAGTCGTATGCGATGTTGAGCACATAATTGGCTCTGAGAGAGAGTCCGAGGAGCGGTGGGAGGAGCGTAAGTTGGCTCTGACCGTTCGGCACGGCTCCCGCGCCGCGACTGACCCCACCTCCACACACATCCACACCCACGGCCTCCCTAGACAGGGAAATATGTAAGGAAATTACCGTATTTTAGGGATTTTTCCTTCGTGTTGCACGATCGTTGCAAGACAACCCGTGATCGTAGAAGGATGGTTCAGGTGTCATTGGAAAGCTCAATTAACGCCCTTTCACAGATACATAATTGTATTACGCTCTGGCTCTTCTTTATGCATGAAAAAGAGCATAGAATGAAGCTCGTTTAGGGTAAATATGCCCGCTTGGCAGGTAGTAGAAGTTATTAACCTAGCCGCTCGATGAGTGTTAATAATCTATAATAATCTATAATTTCAGTAACCATATTAATATTCATTGCAATGTCTATCTATCTATCTATCTATCTATCTATCTATCTATATATATATATATTGCCGGACGCCTTACTCCCCTTAAAGGTGAATTTCAGGGATGAAACCTATTCAAACTACAATGTCCATCGGGATCTGCTTGGTTTTAGGCACATGACACTGAAGAACTTTCATCAATTTGTTTTAACAACATAGAAATATAGCTTATCTAAGTTATTTTATGTGGCGCGAACTGGCGTGTTTACCATGACGTTACTTTGTACAATGGCGGGAACTCTCGACATGGGAAATGGGTGAATCTGTGTGTTTTTTTATGTGAGAAACTCTAATAACTTGTATGCATGTTTACAGCTCAACATTTGGCTTCACCACTGTCTGGTCAAGGGACCGCGATATATAAATTGAACAGAAAAACGATATTATCATTACGAAATAGGCCTTAGAACCGACCTGCCTCAACTCTGGACCAGGCTAAAACACTCACAAACACTGGCTGTATGTTTAATGTTGGCGAGATGGGATTATTTCTTGATGTGCACCACATCTTCAGGACGTTCGATCGTTTGCAGAGCTTGAGTATTGAATTGAAAGATATTAATTACGAAAAACAGACCGGAAGTCCAGGACTGCATGTCTTGTTTACAAACTAGGCTCTTCATACAATGGCGTCACTCCCGAGCCGTTGAACTGGTCCAGCTGATCGCCGAGTTGCCAACGACATTATATACTAGTATTTTTTTCTGGAGTTTAATGGAATTATATCGATATTGCCCATATACATATTACAGTATATTCATGCCAAGTTATGACCCTGCATTAATCTTCGTTTTTTTCGTTCATCCCTGTAGTTCACCTTTAATGAGATTGGCCATACACAGAATGCCCCCAAGCGGACCTATTCCCTTTAAGAGGGACAACCCGAGCCAGTTTACTGAAGGACTTACAGGGTTGACCACTCAATTTAGGATCCGTCCGACTCCGAGGCCCTCTGTGTATTTTGTTAGCACTATTTTTCAACAGTGGTGTTCGGCTAATCCATACACTAACCTGCCTTACCCTTAGGTAAGCAGTAAGGATTTGTATCAGCTTTACTCCCCTAGACAGGTTGCCGACCAAGGCTAACAAGTCCCATCCACCCATATACAGTATATACTGTATATATAGCTGTATGTCTTAATTTTCATTTTTTTTTTTTTTTTTTTTTTTTTTAAGAATGGAGTAGAGTATAATATACAGTAAGTATCCATTCTTCCTCTTCATTTTCCTACAATTTCTAGCTATTGAGATTTAATAAAGCATTAGCTGAAAGGACTGGTGTATGGTGGGAGAGTCTCCTTCTAAGGTATTCCCATCTCTTAAACATAGGTTAAATAGGTTATAAGTAGGCTCGTGTACTTTTTTTTTTTTTTTCTATTAATGTTCGTCTTGTTTCCAGATTTTATAATAATCAAATCTACGTAGTTACTTCGCCCCATTTAACTTAAAATCAACCGAGTCCATGATCTCTCTCTCTCTCTCAGATACTAGCCCAGCCTGCTTTATAATAAACAATCAGAATGGTCTACACACCGACAATTTCTTGCTCATACATTTCGCACCACTTACCGTAATTCCTCTGCACACATGGAAAACAACGATTTTCAAAATGAATCTATCTATACTTCTATCTTTATATCTATTTATCTATATTTATTCCTCTCTATCTATACAGTATACATATCTGATCCTCTCTATCTGTCTATTCCTTTCAATCTATCTATCTCTCCAATCCTCTCTATTTATTTACCTCTATCAATATATCGTTATTATCTGAACCAGCCGTCCGGCTGGTTCAGATGATAGCGTCTCTGCTTCCCATCCTAGCAGACTTGCGTTCAATCACCGCTGAAATTGAGCATTTTTCTGGGACATAACCGGCGGTTACCGTCTCCCCTTGAGCAAGGGAGAAGGTTAATGGTCTCTAGTTAACTAGTAAAGGTCAAGCGCTTGTGAATGCTCGAAGGAGGATATATGGGCGCTATATAAGTTACCAGACGAATATTATCATTATTATTATTATTATTATTATTATTATTAATGTCTATCCAAATATCTATCTGTCTAATGTCTCTATTAAAATGTATCTATCTGCTTCCCAATAACCTCTCTGAACCCAAACGGTGTACCCCCAAATAAACCCTTCCTCATATCTTTGGCTGCACTCTCGGTAAAGCGACTTGCAACCATGGGAAAACACCAATAATACAACTAAACCTATTAATCTGGCTATGCATCTATCTATATCTATCCATCTCCCCCCCCCCCCACCTACTCTGTATCACACACACACACACACACACACACACACACTCTCACTCACTCACACGCACGCACGCTCTCTCTCACTCTCTCACACACACTCACTCACTATCTCTCTCTCTCTTCCCCCTTGTAACCAGTATGAACCAAACCGGTGTACCCCCAACACAGAGCCTCGCTCATATCTTTCGCTGCTGCACTCACGATAAATCGCCTTACAAAAATGGAAAACACCGATTGGAAAAGTATGCCGTTATAGCTATGTATCTATCTATCTGTCTTTATCCATCTCTTATTATCTATCTATCGTTATTTTATATGTCCGTATTTACTGTTTGTCCATCTGTATATCTATCTAAATATCTCAATCCACCTACCATACATATCTATCTATCTCTATAATATGTATGTATCTATGAATATCCCAGTAACATACGAGAACGGTCTAACACCCAAAATAAAACTCTTCCTCATATCTCCCGCCCCCACTCGCTGTAAATCCTGTTGCAAAAATTGAAAACACCGCTGGCCAAAATGTGCCCTTTAAAATCTACGTACTTTATTTTTAGGGAGGATGACAATAACAATAGGACTGTTATGTGTGTTTGCTGCCTTGTCCAGTATAGTTATATTGCTTGTTATTAATTAAGTCTTGCTACTGTTAGGCGATATTATTTAACCAGGTTTATACGCGAACAACTTCCTCAGCATTAATTTATCTGTTAATATTCGTATTTCTTTGTAGGTGTGGACGAACTATTGAGTACACACACACACACACACATATATCTACTGTATATATATATATATATATATATATATATATATATATATATATATATATATATATATATATATATCGGGATATACAGTATATATCACAAATGCAGGTGAGTAATGGGAATACATTGATTTGCCCTCACACAGGATTAAACCGTACGAGAGTCCAAACTTTAACCCACTCCACCACAGCGTCATGAAACCTAGCTAACCATTTCCTATGTATAGATATATACTTAGGAGATGGGAAAATCCTACTTGGAGGAAACATGGCATCCCCTACCAAGCCGTAGGACCCATTTCCAGATTACACATACAAGGGAATAATTTGAAGGGATTGATTTGATTTAATGTAATTTATTCTCCTCAGGCATGCACGAGGGTTACATTAATATAAAGTATCTATTTTTTATTAATTTCACCACACCACCAAACACCTCAAATTAAATTAATGAAAGCATATATGTGATCCACCAGGATTCGAACCCGGGTTATCACACACATATTTTTAGACACCTTAACCATTACACCACCAAGACAGTTAAAGGTTTATGCACACGCCTACGACTTATTATACATTCTCCGAATACTGGATATTAATCTAATCGTGTTCATATTCCCACCGCACTATGGTAGCCTAATGTTTAAGTGAGAGGAAAGAATATTTATGGGGCACAGAAAATATATCACAAATACACGTGAGTTATATGAATAAATATATATACCCTAACCTAGGATCGAACCATGGAGTGGGTTAAAGCATGGACTCTCGTCCTGACTGTTCGTGGTTCGATGTGTGTGTTTGTGTCCATGTGTATGAAGGAGACAAAGGGCAAAGGTGCCTGAAACAATTGTCCAACCGAAGTTGAAAGAATGATAGAGATCCAAATTCAAGGTAGGTTAGAGTCAAAATGTCTGGACACACGGAGCTTGAAGCAATTTAAGTCATAGGATGAGGGAAAGACAGATTGAGGGAGAGAGTTCCAAAGCTTACTTGTTGAGTACAAAATAGACTGGGAATATCGGTTCACTCTTGAGTGCAATGTATTGAAAGGCGGGTGCCACCCACTCTCCGTAAGGGAGGAGGTATACACTGGGAAAGCTCTGAAGAACATTGATTATTGTAATAGCGGTAGAAAAGTGAGCGAGGTGTGTGTGTGTGTGTGTGTGTGTGTGTGTGTGTGTGTGTGTGTGTGTGTGTGTGTGTGTGTGTGTGTGTGTGTACCCTAAAAAGAAACACACAGAGAACGGTCTTTATCTATTCAGTACCGGATGGGGTGACTGAATGAGATTGAATCGGGAGAGAGACATCGAGAGAAGGGGGTAGGAATAGGGGTCAGGTGGGGGGGGGGGGGGGGGGAGCTAGACAGATCTGGATGGGGGAAGGGTAGCAGTTGATATATATTATGCAGTCAAATAATTGTTTGGCTGAAAGTGAGATACATACAGACACATTGTATGTTCTTTCTTTCTTTATATCATACACACATTGTCTCATATAACCCATACGAGATAGTTACATATAGTTACATAGATACCCAGACTGCACAGCCCTTTCAGTCCCAACTAGGCAGTCCGAACTTAATTCTAACATTGGATTTGCTACGTAGTGGAAGGTAAAGACAGCAAAGCAGAATGGTTCTCTCCCCACCCACCACGCCGATTGCTGACGATACAAAAATTGCAAATAGCGTACTCTCAAAAGAACAAGTTGACGATATGCAACACAATCTAGATAAATTGTCATGTTGGGCCCAAATTTGGCAAATGAGTTTCAATGCGGATAAATGTAAAGTACTACATGTCGGATACCTAAATGAGAAAGCAAACTATTCGATGAATGGCACTCAGCTTAAGAATGTAAACAGAGAAACCGATCTGGGAGTAACAATATCGAGTAACCTAAAACCGAGTCAACAATGTTCAGAAGTTGTTAAGAAGGCAAACAAAATAATTGGCTTTATAGGCAGGTCATTTGAGCATAAATCCAAAGAAGTTATCCTAACCCTTTACAATTCCTTAGTCCGCCCTCTTCTGGAATACTGCGTTCAATCCTGGTGCCCTTATTACCAAAAAGATATAAACAAGCTAGAACGAGTTCAACGTAGAGTTACCAAATTATACCTAGCCTAAAGAACAAACCATACGAAGAGCGTCTTAGAGAATTAAATCTATTTCCTTTAACCCAGCGCAGATTAAGAGGTGACTTAATTCAAGTGTTCAAAATCATCAAAGGCATCGACAATATGAACTGTAGTAAGTACTTCACTATCGACCAATCTAATTACACGCGGGGAAACGGGTTGCAAAATTATTGGTAAATCTTTTAACTCGCACGAATCTAAGAATTTCTTCTTCAATCGAGTTGTCAACTTGTGGAATGGGCTTCCCCGAAACGTTATAGACTGCATCACCGTTGATTCATTTAAACTCCGCCTAGACAAATATCTCTCATCAAACCCGCGACTGACTGCGTTTGTAAATGAATAACTTTATTTTATCCCCCCCTCAGTTACTAACCCTTATGTCCTCTACTAACTTCCTAATCCTGCCAAGGACATTAGTTCCAGGGCAGTAATTCCCTTTCCAATGTTCCCTTACCCACTCTAAACCACTGTTTGGACACTTGATCCTCAGTGTTTTGGAGGACAAGCAACCTAGAAGGGTCACTAGACCTGTTGTTGCTTGATTTCCTTTGTACTCCTTTGTACGCCCTCCGACCTAAGGTCGGCATGAAATTTAGTTGGGGAAACAAGGCCCTCAGCAGAATGAGAACATTTCTAATGGGAAATTCACAGTCAAGAACGAAGTTAAATAATATTGTATACTACTGATAGTTAATTTTTTTTTTTTTTTTTTAACAATGAGAGAGTACTAAGTAGTACAAAGGAAAGCAAGCAACAGAATATCTACTGATCCTGACGAGACTGTTTGTATCTAAACTACCTAGCCTATTATATAGAAGAGAAAAGCGGCTTAGAAGGGACAGGATTTCTCTTCTCCATGCAGAATGGAAAAACTGACATGGTACTCGACAGGAAAATAAAAAATATACCTATCTTACTATTTCTATTCTACCAAAAGAGGTAATGTGGGCATGTCTTGTTATTCATCTGTACACTCAGTCAGTCGGGGATTAAGGGCGAGATATTTGTCAGTTATTTTTGAAGGTTTTAACACTACTGCTGTATGCCCCTTGCTAGGCAGGTCATTCCATAAGTTTACTACCAGGTTTAAAAATAAATGCTCTGCTACATGGGAGTGAAAGGGCTTACGAATGATTTTACAGCCATTCCCTCGTGTGTAATTTGAATAATCGACTGTGAAGTATATGTTTGCATCCATATTGTAGATATGGTACCTTTAATCATCATACACACTGGAATTATATTATATGTTTGCATCCATATTGTAGATATGGTACCTTTAATCATCATACACACTGGAATTATATTATATGTTTGCATCCATATTGTAGATATGGTACCTTTAATCATCATACACACCTGGAATTATATTATATGTTTGCATCCATATTGTAGATATGGTACCTTTAATCATCATACACACTGGAATTATATCCCCTCGTAGTCTACGCTTAGTAAAGCTGAAAAGGTTTAATTCTTCTGGACGTTTCTTAGTCTGGGAATACTGTTTGTTAATGTTCGCTATACTCTTTCATGTTTGTCTATATCCTTTTGATAGTAAAGGGACCAACATTGAAAGCAGTATTCTAGATGAGGTCGAATCAATTAATTATACAAGGCGAGAATAACATCTTCGGATTGTATTCGAAAGATCTACAATTGAATCCAATAATCTGTTTTGTTTTCTTAACTTCTTCAGCACATTGTTGGCACGGTTTTGAAGTATTTGTAATGGTTACTCCTAAATCAGTCTTTATCGACACTTTTGAGTTGAATACCGCTCATTGAATATTTTGCCTTATTGTTCCAATAACCTACGTGCAGTACTTTTCATTTATCGATATTGAAGCTTATTTGCCAGGTCTGAGCCCA
>CM064482.1:1605617-1709073 GCA_032716605.1 Paralithodes platypus | reverse complement strand
GAGTTTGTACTGTACTTAGTTTCCGTACATACAAAAAAGCTCACCAACATGCATGAAAATACCCTCGCTGTTTAATACATAACTTGTATGAATATTCATATTAACTATCTATAATGCCTAGAGTGAGAGCTAAATATTGCATAAATAGTTATCAATTGCAAGAGAACAAAGACAGTGATGAAATGGCTTCGAGTATTGTAGCTAAAACTAAACAACAAAGCAGTAGATCTACAAAGATAAGATACGAACGAGCCGCCTGCAACACTACTGTCTCATTATCTACCATAAGAATACCTCTTGACTTCAGTGTTATAGATCGAATCTACAACTTTTAAGCCTACGTATGGAGGTTAATTGGAACATAAAACTGTGGTAATGCATTAAAGGGACTTCTGTTCATATAACTCGTTTGGGTCACATTCAAAAGACAATCATATCGGCACAAACATTAGAATCCCTTACACCTCAAGCTTTTGTTGCACCTGTGTAGTTCTACACCCGGGAGATATGCGGAGTTAGACTCTTTAAGAGTTCACCAGGCGCACTGCGGGGTAGAATCTTAAGAGCAGAGACTGTTGAAACACGTACCAAAACCGCGCGTGTTTTATAGCCAGGCGGATGCAAAATTGGTGTGGAGCTATTGTACTACATGTCAACTCTCGATACCACCCCGCCAAACCGCTCGCCCCGCACTCGTGCAAGCCCACCACCGGCCCGCCTAGCCCTAAGCTAACCACGCCACTAGTCATGGAGCCTACACGTCCCTCACGCTCCCTCCCTGATGACACACACCAGCCCCTCCTTCTGGATGGTGTTAGCCGACCCGTGGAAGGCAGAGGGTGGGCTGCCAAAGACCCTAGCCTACCAGTACGACACGCCCTCCAGCCGCAGAGGACGAATCACCCAGCACCAAAAGCACGGTAAAACACGTGCAAGCAGGGACAATGGCACAGAGAGGTCATTTGGGTCTTTCGGCGACACTGCCACCACGACCCAGGCCACTGCCCAAACAACCACTACCACCACCCACTGACACCACTGCCACCCCTGCCACCCCTGCCACCGGTAACAGCGACGCAGGAGGCCGCCCTAGGGCTGCATTATGCCTGCTGGGGCAGGAAAAATTAAAGGCACGGGCGTAGGGAAGAGAACCCGTACGCCAGCCACAGTGCCCCTACCACCACCACCACCACCAGCCGCCCCTGGCCCAGCTGCCCCTGCCGCCCCTGCCGCCCCTGCCGCCCCTGCCGCCCCTGCTGCCCCTGCCGCCCCTGCCGCCCCTGCCCAAGGAACAGGGAAGGGGAAGCGGGAAGGGAGATGAAAGTGACTGGGAAAGCGACTGCTGGCCCTGATGTCCCTGCCGGCCCTGCGCCCCTGCTGCCCCTGCCCCTGCTGCCCCTGCTGCTGCCCCTGCCGCCCCTGCAGCCCCTGCCCAAGGAACAGAGAGAAGGGCGACAGGCACCACCAATCATCTTGCCATCAAGGCCACGCACCACTGCTGCCCCTGCCGCCGCCGCCCCTGCCGCCGCCGCCGCCCCTGCCGCCGCCCCTGCCACCACCTCTGCTGTCCCTGTCCATAAGACTCCCGCACGTGCCAAAGTGACCCGGAAAAATCTTACACCATCTAAGTATGCCGCCCTGCTGTTTGATGGTGATTCGCAGGACATTGGCAGCCCGGGTTTCGACGACGAAGCCCTAGCACGGGACCAAGGGTGGGGGGATTTGGGAGTTGACAGTGGGAGTGAGTCCGACGTCGGTGACGAAAACGAGGAAGGGCATCGTCTGTCGAGTGAAGAGAAGGGTAATGATGATGAAGTGCTGTATCGGGACCATGGAAGCGATATTTGAGACGCAGAAGAAGACGCAGACGACAAACCGATCCCTGGCATGCCTTCGTTCGATTGGTCTGAGGGGGTCAATTTTGTACCTGACGTGCCCCAGTTCAATCCTGGGACGTCATGGACATCTGTCAACTGGCCCTGTGATGAGCAAGCGCACGAAGCGACTTCTGTCCTCGCTTTTTTCGACATGGAGGTAATGACGTACATCGTTGCCCAAACAAAACGCCTACTACAGGTGGGTGTTTGGCAGATTGGACGACCTTTCACCAAAAGCGAGAATACGAGGCTGGGTGGATATGTCTGAGGCAGAATTTCTGACGTTCTTTGCCTTGTTTTTCCTCATGCCTCTGATCAGGAAGCATGTGTTGCAACACTACTGGAAGCACGACCCTCTCATCGCCACCCCAACTTTCAATAAGTTCATGACTCGTGACAGATTTTTGTTGCTGCTAAGATTTATGCACTTTGCAGACAACGAAAATCCTAACATGATTGACAGGATATGGAAAGTTCGGGAGGTGTTCACCATGTTGTTGGAGAGGTATAGGAAATACTTTTACCCCTGTCCTCAATTTGGTGATTGATGAGTCCGCTCGTGCTCTTCAAAGGACGTCTTGTTTTCAAGCAGTATATCCCCTTGAAGAGGCATAGGTTCGGAATCAAGCTCTTCGTGTTGTGCGACTGTGAAACTGGAATAGTGCTTGACATGATCGTGTATACAGGCACTGACATTGACATACCGAAAGCCGCTGCCAATGACCCCATGGGCATGTCAGGTGCCATCGTCAGGAAAATGTTGGCACCTTACCTGGGCAAAGGCCACATCATCTACACTGACAACTGGTATACTTCTCCTGCTCTCTGCCAGTTTCTTTATGACAACCAAACGGGGTCATGTGGGACTGTCAGAAAGACAAGAAAGTTTATGCCAAAGTTCACAGGTGATGTCATTCCTCTCACAGATGCCTCCTCCAGTGACACACCTTCAGAAGACGACCTTGCCAAGGAACACCGCGAGAGGCATGTGCGAAGAAGGCGACGAAAGGGGCAGAAATACAAGCAGCAGTGTGGGAAACTGATAGCCCTGAAGTGGAAGGATAAGCGAGACGTCCACCTGCTTTCCACCGTCCACACAGGTGCCCAGGTGGATTCTGGCAAAATCCACTACCGAACCAGGAAGACAATCTCCAAGCCCGACATGGTAGTGGACTACACCAAAAACATGCGCCTGGTGGACAAGTCTGACTGTCAGCTGTCAGGTGTTGAGTGTCTGAGGAAGACTGTGAAGTGGTATCACAAGCTCTTCCTCCACCTAGTTGACATAACGATGCTGAACGCCTACAACTTGTGGTTTGTGAAGAAGGATATGGCCCCAAACCAGAAGCTGAAATTCCGGGAGTTCGTGTACAACGTCTCCTACCAACTCCTGGAGAACTATCCCACCACCACTCACAGACGTACGGCATGGCGTGGGGATCACGTTCCTGACCGCATCCAGCTGGGTGTCGAAAGACACTACACAACCAACACCGAGCTGATTGGCACTCGTCACAGGCAGGTGCAGTGCACCGTCTGCAGCTCCAGTGTGAGGAAACCCCATGTGACCAAAAGAGTCACCTCAATGTGCGCCGAGTGCAAAGTTGCACTCTGCCTGGGTGACTGCTTCAGGGACTACCACACCTTCAAGAACTACTGAGTGTCGGCCCCTGCCCTGCCCTGCCCTGCCCTGGACTCGCCCCCTGCCCTGCCCTGGACTCGCCTCCTGCCCTGCCCTGCCCTGGACTCGCGCCCTACCTTACCTGACCTGACCTAATTGATCACGCTACCTCATAATGTAACATATATATTATATAATGTATAAGTTCCAAAGATGTCCCTGTGATATAGCTTTTACATTATATAATTGTATGTTTCATTATTTAGTTTATAAGTTTCAAAGATTTACATGTAATATGCCTTATTTTTTTAGTATATCAATATATATGTTTGTTATTAGCCTAAGTAATGTGTATATAATTATTTTCTTACCTCAAATGAATTGTACAAAAATAAATATGTTTCAATAAATCATGTCAAACCTACTATGATAATAAAATAAAACAATAAAAAAAGAAAAAAAGAAAACAAGGTCATGTCATTGTATTCTTACAATATGATATATTCTATGAATATTTCATATTGTTTGAATACAATGGCATGATCTTGTAAAAAAAAAAATTTATAAAAATTTTTCTAGACAATATAAAACCTTCCCCATAACCCCCTCCTGGATTCGATCCCACTACCCTACGACACTTTGAGTTTTCCAGGTCCGCGACCTTACCAACCATGCCACAGGAGCTCATACCAAATATCACTCAAAACTTCGTGTGTACAATCGAAATGACAATATACAAAAAAAATGAATTATCCCACCAATTTACGTTTGTAAA
Organism: Paralithodes platypus; assembly: GCA_032716605.1. NCBI lineage: Eukaryota > Metazoa > Arthropoda > Malacostraca > Decapoda > Lithodidae > Paralithodes > Paralithodes platypus. The sequence goes on along the minus strand of CM064482.1, from coordinate 1,704,800 downwards.
TTGATGGATTAAAAATTATATCATGCCAAGGTTTAAAATATTTTGTCTCTGTCATGAATTAGTAATTATATAACTTTATTCTGTCAAAAATTGCCCAAACACTCAGCAAAATTGCCCCTCTCAGTGTGACTCCACTCATTTTCACACGGTCAGTCGGTCACGAGGTGACCCTTGCCGCTCCTTGATTCTCCAGCTACAGCAGCTCTGTCTGGGAACAAAATTGGTATAAATACAATAATGGATAAAATACTCTTCACAAATACATTTGTATTGTATAATATTGTAAATAAAAATGAATAATAACTGTGTGGGTGTCGAAAATTGCTCAACCAGCTTTCTTATGTCTCGCCTACGCGCGTATATTGGATTATACATAGTCATGACTGTCATACAAATAATTGCAGTAGGTCTCGAATATACATTTAGATTGCATATTACTTCGAAATAAATAAGTAAACGTTTCTCTGGTGGCAATCTACCCTTTCGCAGGTGTAAGGAGACACCAGTCTATATTTAGCCCTCTATCACAACAGGCAATCTGCCTGTGTTTGACTCAGCACCGTCGCTGGTGGTCTATAAATATAGTACTTTATTTACAGTCAATGGCCTACATGTTTCTGTGGTACTTCACATGTGTCTAAAATGCAATGTCTGCTTGCATAAAAATGCAATTCTGAAGTCCATTTATATGTACGACATACGCATGTCTCAGTTTCTCTCTCTCTCTCTCTCTCTCTCTCTCTCTCTCTCTCTCTCTCTCCATTCCTGACTCATGTTATTGTAGACCTGTTGATGGCAACGAACACCAGCCATCTGGTAGACATAAGGGTCAAAATACCAAACATCAATACGCCTGGGGCGCCTCCACAATTATCACTAAGCTGGTTATCTATCTAGAGATCTGCCTGACTTCCATCTCTCCACGACTCACTCACTCACTGCACCCCTGCATGCCTCCCTCCCACCCACCCACCCACCCCCAACCCCCCCTTTCAGGCTTCCGTCTGCTAGAAACACATTCACAATTTGCGTAAATATCGCATCAATTGGGCTATATGCGGTATATTCCTTGTTATATGGGACGCCTACATATGTACACGTCTTTATTATAGCATGAGAGTGCTCTAAATACAAGATTGACGTGATATTTATGGCGTAACACACCCTCTCCCCCTTTCATTCCCACCACAACTCACTCACACCTTGGTTCACGCATAGAAACTCATTGATAATGTGCGTAAATATCGCATGAATTGGTTTATATGCGGTATATATTTTGATATATGGCACGTATACATACGTACAAGTCTGTATTATAGCGTGACAGTGCTCTACGTACAAGATATACGTGATATGTATGGCGTAAACCACACTCTCAGCTCATAAATTGCCGCCAAACCTCCAACACATCTTCATTCCCGCCTAAATATTCTCTTATAATTCCCTTATATATTGCAATTTTTGGTCACTATGAGGCATATTCATTGTTATATGGGTGCCCTACACATGTATACATACTCTAAATAGCCTAAAAGGGCTCGAAAAAGGAGATATACGTGATAATACGCGGTAACCCACCCCCTCCTCCCTCTCCTTCTATCCCCTGCGCGCGTAAATATTCGGCAGGGAAATCTCGCCGCTCGATGACAATCTAGCCGCGCGGTGCCATTCGCTCCACATTTTTCAACTACGGACCGTTCCCCTACCCCCCCCAGACATTTTTTGGGGGGTCAAATATATATGGGCCGATGCACGCAAACATTCCCTACACGATGATGTACTTTTTATCGAAATTGGCAATAGGTCCCAAAATCATCATAGGTGCGCACAGTCTTACCCTGTAGAAAACCCCCTGTGCGCCGCGGAGAGGTTAATAGAGACCCGGTGTAAGCAAACAGTTGTGAAGTTCCATCAAAGCATATTACAATTTTGATGGCTTAATTGTCTCTCCTGTTTGAAAGTATGTATCGTTCGTCCTTTAAATGCCACTCTCGTATGTATAGTACTACAAAATTAATTAATAAGTGGTAAATTATCAATAAATATGAATGACATGCTAAATATTTAGTAGGCTACTGCCATTTTGGTCAATATAAAATATTGTTTTTCCTTAGTACATATAAAGGAAATAATTGATAAAGTAGTAAACTATTAATACTACAATTAATAACTAGAACTGATACTGAGAGTCTTACACTCTTCTACTTCCTTCTTCACATCTACTGTATATTTTGCTTAACTCTAAACTCTGAGAACACTGATCCTTCTCTTTCCACTTCACCCTCAACCCCAACTCAACACTGTTCATCCTCTTTCATACCCACCTCCAAAACTGTCCCCATCTTTCAACTCATCACCACAATCCAAATCCCAACACTTTTCATCCTCTTTCATACCCCATCCCAATCACAACCCCACACTTTTCCTTCCCTTTCTACCCCATCCCCAAACCCAACCCCAACACTTTCCCCCCTCTTTTTACTCCACCCCAATCACAACCCCAACATTTCTCCTTCTCTTACTACCCCATCCCCAATCCCAACACTTTCCCCCCTCTTTCTACCCCACCCCCAATCACAATCCCAACACTTAACCTTCCCTTTCCACCCCTTCCCCAATCCCAACCCCACACTTTTCCCCCTCTTCTACCACGAATCCCAACCCCAACACTGTCCCTTCCGTTTCTAAAGGTGGTGTCACACGAGCGCGTTTTCCGGCAATATTCAATGAGCAAGTTTTTTCTTCTTACTATTATGAGGCTTTTTCGCATTGGAATCGGAAACTAGAGCGAAGGTAGATTATGTTAGCTCATTTAATTGTCAGGGAACTTATATTTTGAAGCTGCCAAACTACAATTGCTCGTAGAAATTGACGGAAAAATCGCTCGTGTGGCACCGGCTTAACCCCTCCCCAATTCCAACTCCAACATTTGTCATCCTCTTTCATACCCCACCCCAATCACAACCCCAACACTTAACCTTCCCTTTCTATCCCACCTCCAACACTTCTGCTTCTCCATCTAGCCCACCCCATCTCCGAGATATCACAAGATAAGTCCAGTCCTTTAATACCCCCACGTCACAGCAGGGAGGTAGATTATATGTGAAGCTTTTATTGCTAAAGGTTATACATGTGAATACAATCGTAAAGGCGGTGTCACTCCTGTATTCTAACAGTTAAAATCGAGTCTACTGTCTAAAAATAAATCCTTGCAATATAACTAGCTTGCATCTTACAGCTTCTAATCGTGTACATTTCAATTTAAATAAAAGAATAAACAGCTAAATTAATAAACCAAGATGCTAGGTTGTAGCGGATTCAAGACTCTGATCCGATGGGGTAGCCGATAAAGTTGCTGGTGTGACGCCGGCTTATGCCCCTTTCCCACATGTGCGATTTCTTACGATTTTCACCGGCGACACCCATATTCGTGACATGTCGGACAACAAACGTATACCCTCGCATAATAATCGTATGCTTCGGCCCGGTCTACTACGCACCTTCGCAGGTCGTCGCAAATGTTCGGTTTGTTCAAAATTTGGGACGAGGACTCACGAGGGTTCATTGCCCTCGCAAGCATCGTCGAACATTGCAGAATGATCCGAGAGGCCCTTGGGGATCATCGACAACATCGGCGAGACATCACAGAGGGTTTCTCACAAAAAAAAACTTGCAACGCTGCATGGCAGCTCGCCGATGCTCTCAGATGGTCTGAGAACATCGACGATGCACAAGAGTCATCGGCGGTTTCCTCATCAATTATTCGTCGACGTGCGCACAAGTACTCGCCGAGAGTATACCCGATTACCCGCCAGGGGTATGCTCCGCAGGAGGCATGCGAAGGGCCTTGCGACGTCGCGGAATGCTCAAGACAGACCTGCCGAGGCCAAAGAGCACCTTCGGCGAGGTGGGTAAAAAAAAATGATTAGGCCTATAGTGAACCTGTCAACCCTTTTTTCTATGCACCTCTCGTGGGGGGTTCACCTGTTTTTGTTTCTCTTTCTCTCCTTTTCTCTCTTTCTCTGGTTTGTATCCATTCAGCCCCATTCAGCCAACTGGTTTAAGACGTTTATCCCCATCCAAGTATCGTTATCTTCCTGGCAAGCGATAGCGAACCAGCATTATATCCCCCTGAGTGCCAGGTCCGTATATATACGGACTAGGGTCTTGTCACGCCCAGTGCCAGGTCCGTATTTATTAGTGGCACCTCCATCATTGACGATTATGCCTATTACATAAGGCATCCTCTTCAAACACTCATTTACCGTAGTTTGAATCTACCGCGCAGAGCATAAAAAATTGAGGAGCCTTCATCATGAGCGCACGCAACCTCACTCATGGTTCGTCATTATGAAATTGGGTACTCACTACGAAAAAACTTTGTAAAAAATAACAAATAAAAAGAAAATAAGAATAACTAATCATAAGCTTTCCATAACTTCGTGGATGTACTTGTGTGGATCTTTGACCAGACACTGACTTCAGGCGTCATTCTTCCTTCTCTGCTCTGCGCTCAACCTGCCCTGACGTGTCTCCCCACGCTCCGCTCGTTCCACATTTGCTGCGTCCCTAGTGAGTTTTTTCTCATTTGTTTACTCTGGGATGTATCGAGTAAGGTTAGGATATGCGTAGCAGGAGTGTCATGGGCGGGCTGCCTGCAGTTTAGTGTATTTGGGTCGTGTGTTTGGGACGCCTATTTCGGGCGTACCCTCGTGGTCCCGTGGTGGACGCGTGAAACGTTTTCGCGGCTAGCTAGCCTAGTTATTTAGTTGTCTTTAACTATGCGTTATTAGGCTTCTTTTTATCTTTCTGATGAAGTTGCCTTATTTGTTTGTTTTCTGACGTTCCTAGCGTATTTTTCTTCACTTAGTGAAGTTTTTTCTAGGTCCCGTGTCAGTGCTTCCCTCTCCCGGGTTTATTTCTTCGAGGTGTGTTGGCGGCTGTTCCTGTTGTGATATAATTCAGTGCTTTTTGTTTTTATTACGACATGTTTAAGCGATACTCCGTCTGCTTAGGCCTAGCCAGCCTCTCGTAGCTTTTTTACATGTGCAAGTGTTATTGATTTATTGTATAAATATGTACTACTGTGTCATGTGTGTTCTGGATAAGTTGTGTATTGGCTTATTCCAGGCACTATTTGTGTACCTCGGATGGCATCTGGTTGGTGTGGGTTACCGTTTCCGGCGGGTTTTCTCGATTGCTCCGTGAAAATCCGACTGGTTCTCAGATTGCGTCTGGCGGGTGTGGGTTGCCTTTTCCGGCGGGTTTTCTCGATTGCACCGAGAAAATCCGGCTGGTTGCCGAGTTTTAATCACGCGTGGTTAAAATAGGCTAGTTTCCCCCGGCGAGTGGTGGCTTGAGGGCTCTTCAGAACTGCGTCTCTGTAGTGGGGCCTGTGTTCAGGCTTACTGTATGTTTCCCGGCGGAATGGCTTTACCCGATTCAACTAGGGGTTCATGCGGACACCTGTTGACTATAGTTTTTCCCGGTTTTGCAAAGCCGTTAAAAAACTGGGCTGTTTTGTTTGATTAGTCTTTCCACCCCGGCGATCTTTTGCAAAGAAGTGGGGATAGGAACAATTGGGGTTAACTTTTCTATTAATTTTTACCCGGCGGTTGAACCTCGGGAGGGTGCAATTTGCAATTCGGTAGGATTAGCCAAACAATTGAGGGATACAATTGGGTATCGAGACATTCAACTTACGGCGATCTTTGAAGGCTTCGAGAGGAGTCAGATCTAATGATTAAGATGGGCTTAACCTGGTTAACTGCGTTATAATAAGGAGGCCGGCGTCTTATTATGGGTTCCCGGTGAACTTTTTATCACAGGGAAGACTGCGTCATTTATAAAGAACTGCTCATCTTTATAGCATGTCAGAGGATATTCTTAAATCTTTTGGACACGTAAAGATATTCAAAAAATCTTTACATATGAACCTACAGGGTAACGAGAGGTAATACTGGTGTATTACGTCTCGTTGCCCGGCGGTTCATTAACACTTGTGTTAGAACATTTTGGGGTATTTGGGGTAGGTTGAGCATTAATTCCTGGAAATTTTCTTTTTTCCAGGGCGGAGTTCCGGCGGGTCCACAGAGGACCAGGTGAGGCCCGGGGGGGAGTTAGCTTTTACCCAGTCTCTGCCATGGCTGCCCTAGCCCCTGTTTTTGCTCTTTGCTCAACGCCCTCATGTTCCGGGATCCCTATTTTTGCACATACTCTGTGCATTCGTTGTGTCAAATGCTTGGACCGATCAAGGGGTTTGTGGGTAACGAAGAATTGTACCTTTTGTAGTCAGCTCAGTATTAAAGTATTACAGCACGACAATCTGGCCGCGGCGGTTGCATTACGTGAGGTCAGACAACTTCTTACTAATTATGCTACTACAGTGGCTCATAAAGCACTGCAGTGTGATAATGTAATTCTATGGGACCGTTTGTTGGTTCAGCACCCCCCAATTAAACGTCCTCCTTCCCGAAGTAAAGTCAATAAGTCGGCAGAGACTGGGCTGGGTAAAGGGCTTCTTCCCTCTCCCGGCACATCTAAGAGACCGCGAGAGCCGTCTCCCCCGGCGACAGCTTCGGAGTCAAGATCTAGGTCCAGGTCACGGTCTCCTCTCAGAAAGCAGACACAGAGTCACTCGACTTCACCTTCGCGGAAGAAGAGTAGGACAGACAAGACCATGGACAGTTCTAGTGATACATCGAAGTCGAGGCGGAGTCACAAGTCTTCTAAGAAAGAGTCTCATGCACGAAAGTCCTCCCGGCATTCGCCGGAGCCTCGAACCTCGCTTTCTGCCTCTACTCCCAACATGTCTCATGTCCAATCTGACAGGTCAGAAGTGGAGTCAGAGACTGTGGTGGGGGATATACCGGCGGACAAGTTGTCCCCAAATATTATTCCCAGTTCCAATATTCTCACTTTAGATTTAGAGGGTTCTCCCGGCAGTGATAACCCGCTAGAGGGCTCGAGTGAGGGCTCAGTCATTGGGGTGAGGCCTGGCTCACAAGTGAGTTCCGGCCAAGACCGGGGAGTTTGGAGATACTCCCAGCCATGGAGGGACAGCTCACTTCCGTCTCAGGCAACACAGGTAGTGGCTGAAGTCCACCGGGACGCGGAGACCCCGTCTTCCATCCCTGACTTAACATGGCAACATGAGGGGGTCCCAGCCTCGGCGGAATCCTCTCAGGAGGGACCGGAGGCAGGGGATGAGGGTTCTATTATTTCTGAGGTGGGAATTCACGAGTCTAGTTCAGTCGTAGATAACTCTCAGAATAGGGATGCTTCACCTAATAGTTCTTCCTCTGCTCAATTTGTCACGGCGGATGAGATTAATGGGTTACTAGCGAGTGCTTTAACTAAGTTTTTTGGCCAGCAACCGGAGCCTCCTATAGTTGGTCTGGGAGCTTCCACGCCAACATCGACTGTCCGACCTCTGGCTACTTTCATTGCTTTGACACAAATTCCGCTCACTCCCCTTGTATCACCTACTATTGTTACTAGGCCAACTTCGGCGGCGCTAACTACTTCCAATGTGCGAGTAGTAGCAGACGTAAATCCTCCCCCGTTAGACAAAGCCCCGATCAGAAAAGGGGCTATGCCTCTCTTATACGGGCCAGACGATTCTTGGGTATCATTGGTACCAACAAAGCCAGAGGTAGCACAGTCCACTATGTCAGGGGAGCTTCCGGTACCACGAGAGTGGGTAATCCAAGGGAATAAATCTAGGAAGTTAAGGGCTCTAGATATGCTGGGAAATGTACTTGATGTTAGTATTAAGGCCATCCCCAACTATTATCATCATGATTATTTTGTATATTCTTCTACACATGCCCTACCCCCTGCGTCAGCTTCAAAACTATTTTCGGACTGGACAAAACATGACGGGTTCAATGATATCAAAGCGCTGTCGGCTCTAACACCTGAGTTAGGTTTAAAGACATTCACAGACTCAGCCGCGAATCCAGTTTTGAAGGTGGAGCAGTTGGATCCGGGACCTTGGGTGGACTGGGAAGTCGAGGCGCAAAACTTTGCAACTACATTCACTTCTAAAGCTTCACACCAAATTCCACAAGAAAGCCATTCTTGGTTCTCTCTCCCGGTATACTCTGCCGGCGGAGTTCCCTCTGCTCTATTTGCTTTTTTAGCTGCCCCTAAAATTAATCTATGCGAGCTTAAAGATCCCTTTTCTACACCTTACACTGCTCACCTAGACCGGGAGTTTAGGCTACGGGGAAAGGCGTATAGACTATTTTCTCAGTATATAGTTACGCAACAGGTAGCAAAGTCAATGCTAAGATCTGCTCAGGCTATCGCGGACACAGAAGTTCGAAAGGCAATCGAACTGTATAGACGCTTGCTTCTCCAGACTTCTATACAGTCACTGGGAGATATACGCATGGCCTTCTTAAAGGCGGTGCGGGCAAGACAAGATCTAAGGATGTCTCTAGTCCGAAAGCTCCCAGATAGGATTGCAAATCAAGTAATAATGTCCCCAGTTCTAACTGTCTCTTTAATGTCCCCGGAGGTGTGGAGGACGGTGTTTAACATGGCTCAGGCCTTGAAGCACAGTCCCGCCCCGTCTAAGAAACCGGCTTTCACTTTTACCAAGCCCAAACCAGTCGCTAAAGCTCAGTCTGGTGGGGCAAAATCCTTGCATTTGCCTAAATCCTCTTCCACCCAAGGTCAGTACAGATACAAGCAAGGAAAGTCTTCAGGTAATCATAAAGGACAGAGGTATCAAAGGCCGGGCCAGGGCCCGTCTCCAGCCAAACCCGGCCAGTCGTCTAAACTTACACCACCACCACCACCACCACCACCACCACCACCACCAAAAAACTAGGGTCTCCCTCAGTCCCAGGGTCAATCTTCCAGCGGGTGGATCAGAGGGTAGTCCAGCCGGCGAACCCTTGTCTGCTAACGGGGTCGTTCCGGGCGAATCATCGCGCATGGCCTTTCAACACATGGGCGAGGATGGTGGCACGCAAAGGCATCACTTGGCAGTGGCTCCGGCGACCTCGCTTACATCAGCCGACAAAGGCAAATTTTGTTTCATTAGAGGTGGAGTCACTGATCCAAGAGATGGTGTCCAAGAATGTTATCATCCCGGTTCCTCAAAATTACCCAGTTTTTACATCCAAACTTTTTCTGGTACCCAAAAGGGACAGTGTTCAGATGAGGCCGGTCGTAGACCTGTCTTATCTGAACCTCCACATTCACAACGTGTCCTTCCGGATGCTGACAGTGAATCAAATCAGGCTAACACTTCCGCCGGAAGGGTGGATGTGTTCTTTAGACCTGACGGACGCGTATTGGCACGTCCCGGTAAACAAACGGTTTCAACTTTTCCTGGCCTTAAGAATCATGCATCAGACTTATGTCTTTCAGAGGATGCCATTCGGTTTAAACCTAGCACCTCGCATATTCACGAAATTAGTCCGGCAAGCCCTGATGCCCTTGTTGCAACAAGGGATCAGGATTTTGTGGTATCTAGACGACTGGCTGGTGGTGGCGGAGACGGAACAGTTATGCATCAATCATGTCAACATAACATTAAATCATGTAAAATCTCTAGGATTCAAGGTAAACCTGGTAAAGTCAAACCTTATTCCCTCACGAGTGGTCCAGTGGATAGGGCTGGTCTGGGACACAGCTGGTCTCACTCTGAGTCAGAGTGTGGACAATCGAAACAGGTTTCGCAAGAAACTGTTTCTGTTTCTTCACAGTCTGACTACGACACAGAGAGTCTGGGAATCTCTGGTCGGCTCTCTCAACTGGATTCAACTAACCGGAAAGTTGGGCCGGTTGAAAGTCAAACGTTTAATTTTGGAGGGCAACAAAAAATTTCCACTATTGCCGGCGGAAACATTATGGCCCATCCCAAAATTAATACACACCTTACTAGCAGTCTGGGCGAAGAGGGAAACATTGCACTCAGTCATGTCATGGACCTCTCCTCCGCCGACGGTATGGGTGGACACGGATGCGTCAGGCACGATAGGTTGGGGCTTTCAGTCAAACCAAGGGCATCAGGGTCAAGGCCGACATTCAGCTTCACGCTTCTTATCTCCCCGGCGTAGCGAACGTTTGGGCAGACACTCTATCTCGGAGACAGAGCACAACAGTAGAATGGGCACTCAAGCAAAACATTTTCGACCTAATGATTGCGAAGCCTTACCGTCCACAAGTGGATCTATTTGCGTCCGAGGAGACTCACAAACTCCCGCTGTACCTAACCCGCCGGACAACCATGCCGGCGGGAGGACCCGACGCACTGGTGACGGACTGGAACATGTGGAGTTCCATTTATCTTTTTCCGCCGCCAGACGCTTCTCTGATGTGCCAAGTAGTAAACAAACTACAGGATTATCGGGGCGTAGTCTCGTTAATCGCGCCCCTGTGGCCGGCGCAGGCGTGGTACCAGCAATTAAAAATGTGGTGCCCGAACCCGGTGTCGCTCCCGGTCGGGTATTTCCACTTAGACACGATTGGCAACCTAGAGACCTCGCTGACTTTTGCATTATGGACATTCAGGAGGCCAAATGGCTAGCTCGAAACGTGACCGATAAATTCATGAATCAATACACACAATCTACTAAGAGACAGTATCATTCGCATTGACAGTCTTTCACTTCTTGGATACTCAGAAAAGAACAATCCGTGCCTTCGGTGGCTTTGGTTTTGAATTATTTAAACTATCTGTTTGGGCAGAAACGTCTATCTGTAGTAACGTTGAAGAATCACTTAACAGCAATTAGGATGCCATTCTTTGACCTTACAGGTCTAACCATACCATTAGCGGAGGAGACAGGTTTCATGAGGGCATGTTTTAAACTCCGCCCACCTCCCCGTCAGCTCATGCCTACCTGGTCTCTGGACAAAGTGTTGTCATTACTTCATTCCCGGCGGTACCAAAATACTGCAGATTTTGACTTACTTTTAAAAAGGGCAGTATTCCTTATGGCTTTGGCTACTGGGAACAGGGTGTCTGAGCTGGTGGCGATGAGCAACACACCTAATTGCATCAGGTTTGGTAGGCTCAATGATTGTATTCATATTGCCCCTTCCCCGGGGTTCATCGCCAAGAATGAACACAGTGATCACGTGTTTTCAGAGTTCACGGTGACGGCGTTGAAAAGGGGACAGGTGCACCATAATTTATGTCCAGTGCAAGCGCTAACCAAATATTTGAAAGTCGCACCTAGGAATCAACAAGGTGCTTTATGGGTATCAAGTACGGGTAAACGCGTAATGAAACGTAAACTGGCTTCTCTCTTAGTTAACGTTATTCAGGAAAGTAATCCCGGCGTTGTGGGTAGAGCTCACGATTTACACAAATGGGCGACCTCTTTACGTTTCCTTAAGAATTTTTCTGTTGAGGACATAGCAGCCACGCACCTCTGGTCCTCTAATCATACTTTTTTTACTCGATACCTTTCAGTAGCTTTAGACAGGCCTTCCATGCCATGTATAGCTTTACGGCAGAAGGTCTAGGTGGCTTCTAGGTCACTTAGTGTTTAGATGAAGAAAAGAGAGGGGGGGGGGGGGTGCAGTCAGTGTAACATAGGACACCCTAGACCCCGCCAGAGTACGTGTGCGGAGCTTACGAGCTGTGATACAGGGTGTAGGTGCTGTGATATAAAATTTCTCTGTAGTATTAATTACAGGAAATTGTGCTAACGTACAATCATAGTAGAACGACAATGCTTGTTGTAAATAGTTTTGGCTGTGAAGCAATATAAATTTAAGTAATCTTAGTAGTTGCGGCCGCAACTTGTATTTGTAATGTAAGTACCTCTGCAGAAGTACAAGAATTCAGTACTTCTGCGACAGTACACAAGTTCCTTTTATTTTTAGGGTATAATTTTAGATATATATCCACGAGTTAATGGGGTTTATATGTGCACATGTAAACTTTGATGTTTTTATTTTTCACCACTTACTTTAAGTGGGGTGCCTTCTTAACTACCAGCTCTGTGTACAGAGTCTCGGAGTTAACCCCTTTTTTGTCCAAGCAGGCTTCTTCGAAGCACGCTCCTGCTTGTCACCTTTTTTGTATATTTATATGCTGTATAAAGTTTATGCACACAAATATATCTTTTTTACAAAGTAAGAATACTATGTGGTTGTTTGATTATCTGCTTTTGCTAGAGTTATGATATGATTACGAATGTCCCCCTCCAGTCTTAGATATCAGGCATAATCGTCAATGATGGAGGGGCCACTAATAAATTATAGGTTTGACTCCTGCAAGGAGATAAAGAAAACCTAATATTTAGTAGTGGCCCGTAATCATTGACGACTGGGGCCCTCCCGACCATCCCCTTCCCATTCGTTGATGTATTAAGGATTTTGGTTTACTTGATGTCAGTGAAGGAAGAATGCCGCCTGAAGTCAGCGTCTGGTCAAAGATCCACACAAGTACATCCACGAAGTTATGGAAAGCTTATGAATAGTTATTCTTATTTTCTTTTTATTTGTTATTTTTTACGAAGTTTTTTCGTAGTGAGTACCCAATTTCATAATGACGAACCATGAGTGAGGTTGCGTGCGCTCATGATGAAGGCTCCTCAATTTTGTATGCTCTGCGCGGTAGATTCAAACTACGGTAAATGAGTGTTTGAAGAGGATGCCTTATGTAATAGGCATAATCGTCAATGATTACGGGGCCACTACTAAATATTAGGTTTTCTTTATCTCCTTGCAGGAGTCAAACCTATAATATATACGGACTCGCCGAAAAAAAATCGTAGCAGCGAAACGACTGCACCTATGGCTTTCATATTTCTACCACATGTACCTTACCCTTCTATTCTGGCTTCTTGCCACCACCAACACGACCCCCTCCCCCCACCCACTCGCTGACTATCGGTCGCCTCACAAGGAAAAAAAGGAAAATCTGTGGCGGCGAAACGACTGCACCAATCGGTTCCATATTTGTGTGACAAGTCCCTTACCCTTCTGCCTTCCCCCCACCACACCCCCAACCGCCTCCCACCACCCACTTCCAGCGTATCCGTACGAAGAAAAGGAAAAAAAGGAAAATCCGTGGTGGGGAAGCTACCTCACCAATCGGCTTCATATTTGCAACACAGTCAATTACGCTTCTACCTTCCCCCCACCATCTAATGGAGAAAACTAAAAAAGGCGAGGTGGGCTCAATTTTTAAGCCTTAACGCAAACATTGAGCCCACCTCCCTGTTTTTTGTTTTATCTTTCTCTCCTCGTTTTTTTTTTTTTTTTCTATTTCTCTCCCTCTCTCTTTGCCTTGTATCCGTTCGGCCCCGTTCAGCCTACTGTTTTAAGACGTTTACCCCCATCCAGGTTTCAATATTTTCCTGGTGAGCGGTAGCGAGCCAACATATATATTTTTTGTTTTGAGAGCAAGCTAAATTTGTTCATTATTTGATAGAAAAATGTCTCCGGCGAAGCCGGACATTGCCAATCTCCGAATTGGGGAGATGGGTCGTTTTTCTGGTCCCCTTTCTTTCTCATGGTTAACCCCATTAGTTTTCATATTTTATGACGTTTGGCGATTTTAAGATAAATTTGTACATCTTCGACGAGTTGGGTTGGGTAGGCTATGAGGGGGGATCTGCTTGGTGTGGGCCAATCGGCGCTCTGCAGACCCCGTAATCTTGTGTCGATCTCTGACCGTTTTGGTGAGGTCAGTCCTCAAGGTATTAGTGATTTGGGTCTATAATTAGGCCTTGTAATTGGGGTTGGGTGTGACAGGGATCTGCCTTGTGTGGGCCGATCGGCTTTCTGCAGACTCCCGTTTTCTGATGTTCTTATGTTTTTGCCATGAAATATATGCAAAACGTTTTCGAATAATCTCGCCGAGGTATTCGCCGAACCATCGCTTAATTCGCCGAAGACGTCACAGAACATACGCCGAGGATTCGTTCATCCTTCCCATTATTTCGCAATATTTTATTCAAATGCGACAGTTCTCGCCGAGGTCATCGGCGAACCATCGCTCAATTTGCCGATGACATCGCATAATGTCGCCGATTACGTCTTACCCATCAGCGACGTCGTCGCCGGGTGTAAACTTGTCAACGGTTTTTAACGGTCAAAATCGTAGATGTCGCAAACATTCCTTGCGAATAGACAAGACTACGTCCGCGACGAAAATCATATGAAGTCGCACATGTGGGAAAGGGGCATTAGTGTTTAGTGCCGTACTTACAAATGGCTCCATGAATACATTGGAGAGTATTTATTAGTAGAGATCCTGTAGTAAGAGAGTGCGGCCATCTATTTGGAAGCCATTATGGTATCTCTATTAGTAAACAACTTGTTTATATATTTTCTTTGATCATGTACCATATTATATCCAAAGAACAAACTATATATTCTCTCAGTATTGCCAAATGTTTATTATGAGAATGAAAATATTTGAATATATAGAAACAAAATATCACCCGTGGCACCAAGATGGCGGAGGTTGGCCGATCTCTGTTACTATAGGATCTGTATCCAATAGGAGCCATGCATTTGATGAGTATCCTAGTGTTCAATACTTCATGCATCCTTGTCTATGGTTGTCTTCACTGTACCCTTTGAGAACACTTTGCTCCTCTGCCCCCTCCCCTTTACCACCTACCAACTACTTTTGAAATTATTTATATCCAATTCTGTCAATTATCTGCACTATCATTGAAGTTAACATGTATGTTATTGCTTATGTATGTGAAAGAAATGGCAACATTAAGCTGCATGTATCAGTGTAGTTAAATTGATATGTGAAATAATGAGACAAAAGAGAAAACTGCCTGTAATTGAGTTTGCACGTGAGTCAGTTTATTTGAGTGCGTGCGAATTATATATACCGTATGTATATATATATATATATATATATATATATATATATATATATATATATATATATATATATACACTTACAGTATATATATATATATATATATATATATATATATATATATAATTATACATATATTTATATACTGTATATACATATAAATTATGTTCTCTCCACTAACCAACTTTACTCTTAAACTCGATTAATGACATTAACAAACACATGTGGCAGTCCGATATATATAATTTGTTGTGCTAACAATGGAATAACAATAATACAAATAATATTAAAGTACTAACAGGGATATAGGACTGCCACGTGTTGATGGATGTTAATAATAAACTGTGATAACGGGTGTCAGAAGTGATCCTTACCCGCCGATAACGCCTTGGTTATATTGACTCCAGATACCGTCACCACATTTTATTATGAATACAAGGACCCCAATGGAAATACGCCTAACGGCCTTATTGGGCTATCCTTAGTTGGAATTATGCAAGGCTGGTACATGTCATATTTGTAACATACTATGTGGTACCAACTCTGTAAATTGCTAACTGAATAAATATTATTATTATTATCATTATTATTATTATTATTATTATATTAGTTGATGGGCCAGATCCCTAGAACACAGGAATAGTGGGCTACTATCCAAGGAAGTTAAGGGGACACTGCTTATTTTGGGGGGTCTATTTACTTATATATACAGTACATTTATTTTGGGGGGTCTATTTACTTATATATACAGTACATTTATTTTGGGGGGTCTATTTACTTATATATACAGTACATTTATTTTGGGGGGTCTATTTACTTATATATATACAGTACATTTATTTTGGGGGGTCTATTTACTTATATATACAGTACATTTATTTTTTAGTTTCCTCCGTAGACCTCCATGAAACTTTAAAATATACATCCATTAAACCCCCCTTCGAGATTAATTTGTAAATTTTTCGGTAGAAAAACGTCACGGCCGAAGGTCGGTTCCTCCACAATTACAGGCTTGCTATCGCTCGCCAGGAAAAAAATCGACACCTAAAGGCCACGAAAAGTCTTAGTATTGGCAAAGAAATGGGGCAAAAAATATTAAAATCGACAAACTAATGTGGCAAACATCTAAAAATCTCAAAACTAATGGGGCTAAATATGAGGAAGGAGAGGGACCAGAAAATCCAGCCCATCTCTCTTTAAATGTTCAAAATTATTTGCAATAAACGGCTATTACGTAATATAAGAACTCGATGACCAGGGTAGTAAAAATAACATATCCACAATGATAACAGAATGTCTTGTTGATCATAATTGTCGCTGGAATCCCTCTCTAATGGTTCGGATTTTCATCCTGCATTCTTAAGGGGGCCCACCTCGCTTTTTTTCTCTTTCTCTCCCTCTCTCTTTAGCTTGTATCCGTTAGGCACCATTCAGCCTACTGTTTTAAGACGTTTACCCCCATCCAGGTGTCAATATTTTCCTGGCGAGCGGTAGCGCACCAGCATATATATATTTTTGTTTTGACATCAAGCTAAATTTGTACATTTTTCGATAGAAAAATGTCTCCGGCGAAGCCGGATTTCTCCATACAATCCTGGCTCGCTATCGCTCGCCAGGAAGAAATCGACACCTGGATGGGGATAAACGTCTTAAAACAGTGGGCTGAGTGGGGCCGAATGGATACAAGCCAGGGAAAGAGAGAAAAGGAGAGAAAGATAAAAAAAAAAAAAAAAAACGGTGACCCCCTTAAAACCTATAGTGTACCGGCGACGTCTTTTTTATTAGATTCTGGCAACTATAAGACGATTTTAGTCAGCTTAGGAAGGACATCTATCAATTCAAAGTCTACAGACTATCTCATTCCATCCTTTTATCTCCCATATATCCTTCCTTAGCTTCATAAAATCGTCTAAATGCAGCTGAATTCAAATAAAATTAACATCACCGGTAGTGGAGGAGTTAAATTATTGTTAGTATGAAAAGGGCATATTATTATTATTATTGTTTTTTTTTTGTTTTTTTTTGTTTTTTGAGACAATGAACGGAGGAAGGAAAAACACAGATAAAACAAAAAAGGTCCAAAAAGGCATCCTCCATTCATAAAATGTTTGTAACAACTGGATTTAAACTGTTGTAGATTGTAAGTTTGTGGAAAGCAACTCGAGGGAAGTGAATTCCAAAGAGTAGTAGTTCTGGGGATAAATGAATTTTGATAAGCAGAAGTTCTGCATTGTGGAGGAGAAAGTGTAAATTCATGGGCGCTCTCAGCTGCCCTAGTTCTACGGGGAAAGATGTGGAGAGGCGGCACAATTGAAGCAAGTTCCTCGGAACAATTGCTGTGAAAATATCTGTAGAATAATGCAAGGGATGCAACGTTTCTTCGTATGGATAATGTAGGAAGGTCCTGTGTGATTGCAGGGTTATTGATTAATCTAATAGCTTTATTTTGAATTTTGTCCAACTGCCTCAATGCAACCACTCCACTTCCACTCCACAGAGGTGAACAGTAATCCATCTGAGAACGCACATGACTTTTATATATTACGGCCAACTACTCGTCAGTGAAGAATTCTCGAACTCTGTACAGGAGTCCCAGTTATTTAGAGGCATTCTTAGCAATGCTTCTAACATAATGTGTCCAGCTCAGGTTAGTAGTTAATGTTACACCGAGAATGTCAATACTAGGGGAAGTGGGAATATTTACATCATTAAAAAATATATGGGAGTCAGTGAGATTCTGTCGGTTAGAAAATTGAATGTACTTGGTTTTCTGTGCATTAAAGGAAACTAGATTCTTTTGTCCCCATTCATTAATTCTAGAAAGGTCCTGGTTCAGAGAAATTGCAGTGTTTATTTTTGAATTTGTAAGATCGGGTTGGGTTAAAGAATTGGTAAATGTGAAGGAACTGTGGAGTGTTGAGTCATCTGCGTAGGAATATATTGGATTATGAGTGGTAGATATAAGATCATTGATATGAATGAGGAACAGAGTTGGGGCCAAAACTGATCCCTGGGGAACACCAGCATTTATTGAGTGAAATTGAGAATAAAAGCCATCTACCATTACACATATTTTTCTGTTATGAAGATAAGAAGAAATTAGTGGAACTAATGATGCTAGGCCGTAGTGTGACATCTTCGACAATGAGGATTGATGCCAGACTCTATCAAATGCCTTTGATATATCCAGTGCTATTGTATGTGTTTCACCATGTTGGTCTGTAGCTTGGTTGATTTGATGCGTAAGATTATTAGGCAAAGAATGTCTGAAGTTGATCGACATCGTCTAAAACCATATTGCCTATCACTGATTAATTTATTATTCTCAAGATTCTTCATTATGTGATTATTTAATATAATTTCAAAGACTTTACCAAGAGTGGAAGTTATAGCTATTGGTCTGTAGTTTGATGGATCTGAAGAAGCACCTTTTTTAGGAACTGGATGGATGTTTGCTTCTTTCCAGGATACTGGGAAGCATGAGGTATGAGTATACAGACGGATTTTTTTTGCCAATACAGGAGCGAGCACCAAGGAGCAATTCTTAAGTACTATTGGAGGAATTTCATCTGGACCAGGAGCCTTGTCTACTGAGAGATTCTGCAAAATAATTTTGACATGTCTGGTGTGGATCTTAAGTGAGGGAATTTCAGGCGAATTAAAATTAAGTACAGGGACATCTTGATTTATTTCATCTAAGGTTGAGTTGGTGGAGAAAATATCCCCAAGAAGGTTAGCTTTACCTCGTGGGTCACTTACAAGATTGCCAGTCGGAGATTTTAATGGTGGAATGGATGAAACAGTAGTGAAGTTGGATTTGAATGAGTTAAGAGTAGACCAAAATATTTTGTTATCATTTGGATTATTTAGAAGTTTATTTGCCTGTTTGTGGAGAAAGTTTGATTTAGTTAGATTTAATACAATTTTGGCATGATTTCTGATGTTTCTAAAGTAATTAAAGGCTTCATGTGTTTTTGATCTTGTGTATGCATTGTAGGCTATTGCTTTTTGTTCAGTTACTCTAGCACAATTATGGTCAAACCACTTAGGTGAATTAGATCTTTTACTGTACTTTTGATGAGGAATAAAAGTTTCCATTCCAATTTTTATAAAATCTTGTATGTGGTTCAAGGTGGAGTGTGCATCATTAGAAGAAAACAAAGAAGAGGTCCAGGGAATATCAATAAAGAAATCTTGAAGACCCTCCCAGTCTGCCCTATCTTAATGCCATTTAGTCACCAAAACAGGTTCAGAGTGGGAAGGTGTGGTAGGTGATAGACAGGTGGCCTGTATCAGACAGTGATCAGAAGATCCAAGTGGGGACCTCACTGTAACATCATAATTTTCTGAATTGGTTGTTAAAAATAAGTCCAGTAGGTGGGAATTATGATCAGGATTATCTGGTACACGGGTGGGTTGGTTGACTAGTTGAGTGAGATTAAATGAGTCTGCAAATAGCTCACATTCAAGACCAGCATCATCAGTCCTGGCTGAATGAGTGAGCCATTCAACATTATGGACATTAAAATCACCCAACACAGTGATTTCAGAAGCATTTAAGTTGAGGACACTGAGTTGTGAGGACAGAAAATCAAAAAGACTTTGCTCTGGAGGAGTATTTGGGGAACGGTAGATGCAACATAATTATGTATTTAAATTTACCAGCAGAAATTAATTTGTATATAGAATAATCAAAATAGGGACAACTGAAACCAGTAACCTCCTCCAGGGCAACTTCAGATTTTGCGAAGCAACATACACCTCCTTTAGGTCTGACATTTTGGAGCACTTGATAACCTGGAAAATTAAATCTAGATGTGTCAGATGTGGATGTTACTTGAGTCTCTGTCAAAAAAAGGAGAGTAGGGATTCTGCTTGAAGAAATTGGTGTACAGAATTGATGTTAGAGTGAAGTCCCCTTATATTGCTAAAGAAAAAGCTGCACCGACGAGCAGCTTCGGGATGTTGCAATGCTGTTGACACAGTCGCATGATGACGACCGGGAGGGCCCTGTGTCGATGACCCAACCCTGCCGGGGGTGGATATCCGAGGGACCACCAGGTTTGCTCTTAACAATTGTACTGCCATGATTTATAAGGTAAAGATATGTATAGTGTTGCATGTATGATATGTAGTGGGAAGAGTAGTGTTTTATGGATAGAGGATAGCGATGTAGGGCAATGTCGTGAAGTTGGATGTGTATGTTATATATAGAGGGTTTTCCTGATACCCCTGATGTGTGAAGCAGAAAGATATGTATCCAGCTACCAAGGCATGGGAGAGAAAATGGAATTCAGGCTATTCCCTGAGTCTCCCGAAACCTTGGCGGTAGTACTTCCCTAGGCGGGGCTGCCTACCCCTACTACCTACTGATCTACCTATATAAAGTAATTTGGTGCTAATAAACCTATCTTGTACCAGTTAGAAAGGTAAATCACCATCAATATAGCCAATGATCTTATATTGTGAGAGTCCGAGTGTAGGGGGTGAAACAGTGAAGCACGGGAACGAGGTGGCTTCAGAGATGGGGTCGTTTCGGGCCATGAGTGAGCACCGTGCCTCATGTGAAGGCAAGATGGCAGGTGCTCGTTGTACTCTACGTGCTTCACATGTCTCACTCCCTAGACTGGAACAAGACCTCACGGGCTTCACTGTTCATTGTAAAGCGGTGAATGTTAAGGCTCTCAGCCTATGCCCGAGAGGAAGTAAGTTGGAATATAGAAAAAATATATATATATATATATACCTTTATCATACATTTTGTCTACTGTATTTTCAAGTTGTTCACAGGCCAGGTATAGTCAGTTCATTACAGCTCGGCCGGAAATCTTAGCCCACTAACTTCTTAACCGTATTTATAGTGCGAGGCGGGTATTTTGGAACCCTCACTGTTTTACTCCACTAGTTTGGAGATATTAAGAAATGTGTCCTCATTAGTTTGGCAAAGACAATTCACCCCATTCAGGTGTCGATTGCTTTTGGGCGAGCGATAGTGAGCTTATAATATAGTAGAAAATGGCTTTTGACCGGGGCATTCTTATATAATCTATGTTTTATTAATTTCACCACAACACCAAACACCTCCAATGAATTTAATGAAAGCATATGTACGTATTTACAGTAGTTTGAAAGGGGTCTGGGTGGCGTGTTTTATTAATGAAAGTATAATTTATGTACGTATTTACAGTAGTTTGAAAGGGGTCTGGGGGGCGTGTTTTATTAATGAAAGCATATGTACGTATTTACAGTAGTTTGAAAGGGGTCTGGGAGGCATGTTTTATTAATGAAAGCATATGTACGTATTTACAGTAGTTTGAAAGGGGTCTGGGAGGCGTGATTTATTAATGAAAGCATATGTACGTATTTACAGTAGTTTGAAAGGGGTCTGGGGGGCGTGTTTTATTAATGAAAGCATATGTACGTATTTACAGTAGTTTGAAAGGGGTCTGGGGGGCGTGTTTTATTAATGAAAGTATTATGTACGTATTTACAGTAGTTTGAAAGGGGTCTGGGGGCGTGTTTTATTAATGAAAGTATAATTATGTACCTATTTGCAGTAGTTTGAAAGGGGTCTGGGGGCGTGTTTTATTAATGAAAGCATATGTACGTATTTACAGTAGTTTGAAAGGGGTCTGGGGGGCGTGTTTTATTAATGAAAGTATAATTTATGTACGTATTTACAGTAGTTTGAAAGGGGTCTGGGGGGCGTGTTTTATTAATGAAAGTATAATTTATGTACGTATTTACAGTAGTTTGAAAGGGGTCTGGGGGCGTGTTTTATTAATGAAAGCATATGTACGTATTTACAGTAGTTTGAAAGGGGTCTGGGGGGCGTGTTTTATTAATGAAAGCATATGTACGTATTTACAGTAGTTTGAAAGGGGTCTGGGGGGCGTGTTTTATTAATGAATGCATATGTACGTATTTACAGTAGTTTGAAAGGGGTCTGGGAGGCGTGTTTTATTAATGAATGCATATGTACGTATTTACAGTAGTTTGAAAGGGGTCTGGGGGGCGTGTTTTATTAATGAATGCATATGTACGTATTTACAGTAGTTTGAAAGGGGTCTGGGAGGCGTGTTTTAGTTTGAAGCGGGTCTGGGGGGCGTGATTTATTTTGAAGGGGGTCTGGGGGGGGGGGGGGGGGGGGGGGGTTATTTGTGTAAGGGACAAACTAATTATAAATTGCTTGAAAATGGCGGCACCAATCAAAACCCTCATTAACAATTACACAACATATCATAATAACCCCCAAGACGTCGCGCGACACCAGATAGTTTTAACTATATTTTGCTCATTGGACACATAATAAAATACTCCAAATTACTGAAGACGTTTGCATATGTAACCCATTAGTACGATTCTGGCTTTCATTAGCCTCTTTTATGCAGCTTAGGAAGGACCCTTAGGGATGAAATGGTACATTGAGATGGTTTTGACTATAGAGGATATAACGGATATCCAAAATTAATATAAACGTTAGCCAAATAATATGAGAAAAGCGTCAATTTACTGAAGGTGTTAAGACCGTTTTCTGTGCTAGTATTCAAGTTTTCATATATAGTCTATTCACTATAATTAGGCCAGAACTTTTGACCAATAACCTCTGTAACTTAAAAAAGGGTTAGATCAAATAGTTTATAAACTCCACACTTATTCGCTGGTGGACTCTTCCCAAATGCAAGAAATATTAGCTCGGGTACTCCGTTATTTTTGAGTTATGGAGGTTGGTAGTCAAGATTTGTGTCCTAATTATACTGAATAGACTATAGATATCAGTACACCGAGAATGGTCCGAGTAACGAGGTAATATTTGAACAACTCTTGGTATTCTCCAGATTTAACGCCTATTATTAATCATGGTGGGTTATGTCCATAGAATTTTATAATAGTTTTCTGTTATTACAAAACTGCATTTTGAATTCACATTGGGTCTTTGTGGTAAGACAAATTATATATATATATATATATATATATATATATATTAGTGGCTCCTCCATCATTGACGATATGCCTATTAGTATAATGGAGTACAAAGGAAATCAAGCAACAGCAGACCTAGTGACCCTTCTAGGCTGCTTGTCCTCCAAAACACTGAGGATCAAGTGTCCAAACAGTGGTTTAGAGTGGGTAAGGGAACATTGGAAAGGGAACTACTGCCCTGGAACTAATGTCCTGGAACTAATAGTCCTCTTTCAAGCACCCGCGGTCAGCATGTTTGAAATACCCGCCGCAGGGAGAGAGAGTCCTACATCATAAGTGTAGCGCTAATTCTCTTATGGAATCGTCTTTATGATTGGGTACTCACTACGAAAAAAACTTCGTAAAAAATACAAAATAAAAATTAACTTAAAATTTGTTATATTAAGGCTTTCCAGCTCTTGGATGTCTTATGTGGATTCTAGCCCAGACGCTGAACCAAGCATCGCCATTCGTTCTTCCTTTCCCTGCGCGCATCTTGTCCAGATGTGCACTGCCCGGCTCGGCTTTATTCTTCGTTCACTCAACTCTAGTGAGTCTTTTGCTCATTTGTATATATCTGAGTTATTATTATTATTATTATTATATGAGATGCCGAAGTCTCCAACCAGGGTGCAGAAACACCATCAAGATCAATCCACACAAAACACCCGGAGGCACTGGAGAGAGACTATGGCAACTTAGGAAAAAATAAAAATATACACTGTATACTGTACTGTACATATACACATATTAAACACAGACAACATATTATGCAGTGGAGGATATCAAGCTTAAATATAATACAATAAAATAGAATAAAATAAGTTTAAACATTAGAATTAATGCTGCAAAAAAGCATTAACTCTAGACTTAAAAATGGAGATATTAGCTGAATTGACTAGCTCATTTGGCAACTTATTCCACAAGTCAACCATGGCCGGCACAAAACACCGTGAAAACTGTGTAGTAGAAAAATTAACACGGCTCATGGCAAGATAATTAAGATTGCTTGTGAATCTAGTTGCACGAGCCCGGACATAGGGCCCAGGCAGAACCCCATGTAAGGGATGCTGAGGGTTGTTAAAAACTTTAAATAAAAGACTAAGGGCACCAACTTTACGTCGATGACACAGATCAAGAGACAAATTAGGTAGAATAAAACTGATGGAATTTAGCGACCTGTCAAGCAACTTGAGATGGTAGTCAGCTGCTGACAACCAGACAGGTGAGCAGTACTCGAAATGTGGCAAAATAAAAGCATAAAAAGACTTGATAACTGTGGCGTCACAAGCAAGTGTTTTATAAACCTTGCGAAGCAGACCAATTTTTTGGGAAATGGAAGAGGAGAAAGAACGAATATGCTTTTCAAAAGTAAGTTTGGGATCAAGAGTAACTCCTAACAAACGCAGAGTATCCACATTCTCAATTTGCTCGCCAGAAACTTGTAGATAAGGATGGGGAGGATCCAAGGTACGAGATCTGCTGATGATAATGGAGTGTGTTTTACTAGCATTAAGTTTCATGCCCCAAAGTTCACACCATGATGTAATTTTGGCTAAATCCCTATTCAGAGCAGTAGCAATTACGTGTCGATCTATTGGTGATGCAATTGACGCATATAAAGTTGTATCATCAGCATAGGAAATTAGTTTATTTTCAAGCTCGGAACACAGGTCAGCAGTAAAAATAATAAAAAGCAAAGGCCCAAGGACACTGCCTTGTGGAACACCAGAAACAACAGTAACAGAAGGGGAATGACACCCATCAATGACCACAGACTGAGATCTTTTCGTCAAAAATCTTCAAAGATCCTTAAAAAATTGCCACCAATACCAATGAGCTGTAACTTAAACAGAAGTGTTTTATGGTTGACTAAATCAAAAGCAGAACTAAAGTCAATAGCCACGACGCGAGACTCATGTCCCTGGTCCAATGAAGATTGCAAGTCATGGGTGAGTGTCAGAAGTGCATCACATGTACCCAGTCCCTTACGAAAACCAAACTGTGAGTTTGGTATCAAATTATGACTATTACAATAAGAGGAAAGGCATCTGGACAAAAGCCTCTCATAGAGCTTAGATAGGATAGGTGTAATGGAGATAGGGCGATAGTCATTAGGAGATGATGAGGCAGTATTTCCCTTTGGAATAGGAGTGATAATAGCCTTACACCAGCAAAGAGGAAAACTACCTGATTTCAAAAGCAACCTAAACACCACTGCCAATTTAGGTGCCAAGACCACTGCAACCTTTTTAAAAAAGAGAGGGAAAAACCCATCCGGGTCTGTGCCACCATAGGTATCAAGATCCAGCAAGTACCTTTTCAGTTCAGCTGATTTGAATGCCATTGAATTGAGGTTGGGTCTAGGGAAACATGTCAATGACAAAGACAATTCCTGATTACTCTGCTTATTAATAAAAATATTAGATAGAATATTGGCCTTCGATAATGGATAAAAAGAGATGGAGCCATCAGAATCACAAAGAGGAGGCATGGAGGAATCTATTCCAAATAAAGAGGATTTCAAAGCGGACCACCATTTATGAGGCTGTGTAGCTCCTGCCAGAACATCCTGAAGATGGGAGTTATAATCCCTCTCAGCACCATCATAAACTCTCTGCGCAGCTGCCCTTTTAAAAACATAATTTTCCCAATGCAAGGGGGTTTGATTACGCCACCATAGACGATATGCAGCCTGTTTGTCATCAAATGCACGCTTGCAGTCATCATTAAACCATGCTTTATCCCTGATACGAGACTTAATTGTCTTTGATGGAATTCTTTTGCGAAGGATACCAAGAAGGGAATTGTTGAGAGCTGAAACCGGGTCATGAGATCTTAGTACGTGATTCCACTCAATATTACAACCATCATTACAAACGTTGTCCCAGTTAACCCGGGATTTAAGATAGACTTTACGTGAGAGAGTAATATCAGGAACAGAAAAATCAAGATTAATTTTATACATGATGGCATTGTGGTCGGAAGTGCCAACAGGTACAAGAACGGAGGTTTCTACAACGCCAGGAATGTCTGTTAGTACTAGATCAAGACAATTTCCAGACATATGAGTAGGTCCTTGGATTAGCTGTTCACAACCAGATAAGTTTGCAAAATCCAATGCAGCATGACCATTTCTATTAGTTGGAGAGACCGAGTTCAACCACTCTTGATGATGCGCATTGACATCACCAACAAAATAAAAGATGATTTGACATCTACAGACTGTATTGAAGCCATGGCTGTTAAAAGGCAGTCATATATGTCATTGTTAACATCAGGATTTCTGTACAGGCTAAAAATGTAATGATTATGATACTTGCTGGAAACTTTAACTAACTGCATCTCATGGCATTTACAAATATGGTTAGTTAAGTGCTGAGCATTATACCCAGATCTAATATACAAGCTCATTCCACGAGCACGAGGAATAGAATCACGCCGAATAAGAACTGGTTTACCGAAGTTAGGTATAAGAAGTTCAGAATAATCTCTATAACCAGAGACAAGGGTTTCAGAACAAAAGACAATAACATAATCAACAGATGCCAATGTAAGATCCCTGATGTTCTTATAGAGACCACGAATATTGGAATAAAATACACGACAACTTGTAGCAAGTTGTCTGTGAGGACCGGGATTAACTTCTATATCACCGGACAAAAGTAGAAACAAAAACAGAAAAAGTTGAAAGCAATCCATATACAAATACATAAAGATGGATATAAACAGGTCGACCCAGACGGAGCCATCACGTCTGGGTAAGGTATAAAACAAGCCCCAAAGACACCATATCCAGGGGGGAGCAGTAGCGGTGGATTTTATTTGTTTAGAAAAGACGAGAAACAGAAAAAGAATGCCAAATATCCTGAAAATCCACCAGACTCAAAAGTCTTCCTCATTGGCCTGCTAACCACCGTGGGGAAAAAAACAGGAGATTGCAGGAAAAGGAAGGAAAGTTGTTGTATAGCACCAAACAGCAGGGATGGATGTAAACGGACAATGGAAGACCTTGGTGCAGGCTATGGCAACATCCTAAACATCCATCATGGTAAAATACCATAAATTTGCTAAATGGCCGTTGACTAATATATACAGTAGTTCATCCGCCCTTTGACAGGTATTGCTTTTAGTCCTGCAGGGTGTCTAGCCACCCACCCTCCAAGTGAGGACCCGGAGGGGGAGCCGGTTTAGTCGCCGACAATCCGACCATGAAACAGGTAGTATCAGATTACATGTTACTGATAGCAGGAATACCTGACCTGACCTGACTACAAATTATAATAGAATAGGTTTAGACTAGCTAGATCAGGCAGCCCCATTGGTATGCCTGCAGGGAAGTGTTAAATTAGGGTATTATTGTGAAGGCTCCATATTAGCCCTGTGGGCCCGCGCCTCATGTGTTTTTGTTTGTGTTCTGTACCTTAGATTTGCTGTTTATCTATTAGATAGGAGGCTCATCTCTCTGCAGGGTAATGCTTCTGGCTGTCACTATGAGGCAGTTGCATTTATTTATTGATATTAGCAGGCGCTCTGGTCTAAGAGTTGTCACACGTGGTGTGGAACTTTCCAGGGTCCGTGTCTGCTCTTCCCCTCGTCCGTGGGGTTTTCTCCACTCGTTGCTGCCGTCTTCAGAGGTAAGAGTAACAGATCCAAGATGATATTTACTATGTGCCTCTTGGCCAGCCTCAGTAGGGGTATTCTTAGTACGCTAGGGGTATTATTATTATTATTTTAATGCTTAATATTACCATGTTAGCCCTAAGATGTGACCCTGGTTCTCGTGTGGTGATATTATACATGTGAGCAGGGTGTCAGATGTCCTGGCGGATTTAGGGGTCTTTTTGAGGGTGCTGTTTTTCCCAAATAAATCGGCACCTTAAAAAAAAAAAAAAAAAAAAAAAAATTCGGGCGATCTTTCTGTGTATTGATGCCGGATACTCGCCTCACAGGCGAGAAAGGAATTTGCCAAATTACCCGGAGTGGTGTGCTGTACCACTAAAACTTCCGGCGGAAGTATCTCGGCCCGGCCGAGTGAACTCGCCCTAACCGAGAGCCTCACGCGGCATAAGCAGACTTATAACCCCCGGCGGAACAGTCCAGTGAGATAGCCTAAACCTCAAGTCCCTCAGATGATCGGATAGTTAATTGCCAAGGTTAATATGGGCCGGTGACACATTGTCACAGGTAAGCAGTTCAAAAGACGAAGAGATCTTCAAGGTTCTTCTTCGCATACAAGTACAGCGGAAGGTTAGAGTAGCGGTTGGTCTACAGCTAACTTTCTGGCGTAATTGTGAGAGTTATAATGTGTGTACCTCTTGGGTTATCCTTATGAGCATTGATTCCTGGAAA
This sequence comes from Paralithodes platypus, assembly GCA_032716605.1. Lineage (NCBI taxonomy): Eukaryota > Metazoa > Arthropoda > Malacostraca > Decapoda > Lithodidae > Paralithodes > Paralithodes platypus. Next base: position 1,676,665 of record CM064482.1, on the reverse strand, counting down.
ATTTCTATTTCCAGATCACGACACATCAGTAGCGGCGCAAGTCGGCAGGGGAAGGGGCCGATCCCGGCGAGTTTTTTTTTTTAGTTCCATCATGCCTCTAGTCAATCTCTGTGCTACTCCTACTTGCTCTCTGATCCCTGTTTTTGCACGTAAACTTTGCGTAAAGTGTGTGAAATGCCTCGATAGATCACGAGGTATTTGGGTATAAAAAAAAGTGTGCCATTTATTCCAAACTTCATTCTACATTATTTGGCAAAAAGGATCATTCGTGTTTAGTAGCACTCAAAGAAATCAAGAACATTTACAATGCCTACACAAAAGACATTGCGACGATGAAGCTCTTTGGGAGCACTTAGTGATTAAGTCGCCAGTTCTGAAATTAACGCCAGCCAAATCTACTAAAGTCTAAAGCTAAATCTCAAATTCTATCGAATGAGTTAGTAAGTAGTGGAAATAGCAGTGACTCTAGCAAGGCAACCCCTCCCGGCCGCCATAAAAGGGGACGCTCACCTTCGCCGAGTGACCACTCTAGATCCAGGTCAAGGTCCCCCCTCAGGCAGTTCAGACAGTCTTCGGTGGAGTCTTCGAGGTACCACAAGAGACGCAAGGATGACACGGCGGCAGCTAGCCACAGAAAATCAGAAAAGGGACATAAGAGTTCCCGCAAGGAGGAGACGCAGTCGCGGCACCGGCTACCGCCGGAGTCGTGGCCACTTCCCTCCACCTCTACCTCCATTTTGTCTAATGTCCAATCTGGCAGCTCGGAGGTAGGGACGGAGGGGACTGAGTCGACTCCCAGGGAAGAGTCTAGGGAATCTTTAGGTGTACCTCAGGAAGGACATTTTGCTATACCTAAATTAAACTTGAAATTACCAGTCAGTAGGCTCCCTATAGTGTCACAACGAGTACTGGCTGAACAGTACCGTGGCTATACGACCTGCAGACACCCAGTCTTGGACAACTCCCAGGTGAGTCAAGTAATACTAGATTCACAAACTCCTTCTGATCAGGGTCGAAGTATTTGGAGACAATCTGAACCCTCAAATGTGGAAAACAGTGTTCGTTTTCAGGAAAGTGTTAGGGACAGTGACATAATTGAGCCCATCCCCTCCTCAGTACCTGACCTAGTGTGGCCGGTGAATGGTCAAGGGTCGGAACAAAGACAACAACCGCCGGTACTTATAGAAGTGCGGGATGAGCCGGAGGACATAGAACTGTCTTCAGCACAACCCAGGCATACTGAGGAAGGGTCTGAGATAGGTTCAGAATCTTTCAAAGAATCACGTAGTAAATGTATAACTACTGATGATTTAGACTATATTCTTCATAAGGTTATGTGACAATACAATGTGCCTAAAACTCAGGATCTTACCACCACTACACCGGGAGCTTCCCCGATAGGGTCACTTGTGCGGCCTCTGGAACCTTCCAGGGTTGTACCACCTAATATGTCTCACCCCCAATTTAACGTCATCCCGGCGAACACTACGGTAAGCGGCACGACAGTGCCCGCCTCATTAACAACAACCAAATTCTGTGTTATAACGGATGTTACTCCTCCACCTCCTGACAAAATTTCCCACAGAAAAGGCCCTATGCCTCTTCTGTATGGTCCCGACTGCTCGTGGATCCCAGTGATAGCAAAAAACCTGAGCGTAGCACAGACCACCGTATCGGGGGAGATCCCTGTTCCTAGTGAGTGGGTTATAGAGGTTAGTAAGAGTAAGAAGCTGAGGGCCAAAGATGCACAAGGGCAAGTATTGGATGTAACTATCAAAGCTATTCCTAATGTTTATTCACCTGAATTTTTTGTGTACTCTGCTACTCCATCATTACCTCCCGCCTCCTCTGCACGACTTTTTGCGGATTGGACAAAGTCTGACGGCGTGAACGATATTAAAACGCTCAATACGCTAACGCCGGAGTTGGATACAACTCCAGTTCTAGATCAGTCTCACAATCCAGTTCTGCAGGTGGTGCAGGTAGGTCTAGGCCCGTGGGTGGACTGGGAGGCGGAAGCTCAACAGCTTGCAGCTACTATCACATCAAAATCCTCCCACCAAATACCTCAGGATAACCACATTTGGTTTTCAATGCCGATCAATAAAGCCGGAGGGGTGTCCCCTGCTCTTTTTAATTTCCTGTCGGCTCCCAAATTGTCTCTATGACTTGCAGGAACCCTTTTCAACCCCTCCTCCAGCGCACTTAGACAGAGACTTTAAATTGCGAAACAAAGCATTTAGACTATTTTCACAATTCATTCTGAGCCGCCAAATAGCCCAGTCCCTCACGAGGACCATAGCCGCCATTTCTGACCAAAATGTAAGGAAGGCCACCGATCTATCAAGGTGGCTTCTATTACAGAACTCCATCCAGTCCTTGGGTGACATCCGAATAGCCTTATTGGAGGTTGTTCGTGCATGCCAAGACTTAAGAGTATGTATGGTTAAGAAGTTACCGGACAACATTGGTCGCCGGGTAACCCTCTCCCCTGTATTAACTGCTTCTTTGCTAAATCTAGAAATGTGGAAGGCAGTTTATAATATGGTTGATAGCTTGCAGCCGAGTACCTCCCAGCCTAGGAAGGAGAACTTTAAGAAACCGTATTCCAAACCCAAAAGCGGAGGTAAGTCACAACACTCTGGTGCTATGCAGCCCTTTCAGGGAACCATGCCTCCTCCGGCACAGGGAGGTACTCAGCACAAGCCTAAACAGGGAAAATATTCAGGAAAGTGGCATAATAAGAATAAGTTACAACATAGTCAGGTCAGGGAGCGACGCCAGCCAAAACCAGCCAACCGCCTACCCAAACCCCACCACCAACAAAAAACTAGTTTGTCAAACTCTCTCTCTCCCGGGGCCTATCGAAGGCGAGTTGGATCCGAGGGTAGTTCCGCCGGACAAGCCCAGTCAAGTAACTGGATCATTTTGGGCGTGTCACCGGGCCTGGCCCCGGTGAACTTGGGCACGGACAGTGGTACGCATGGGCATCACCTGGCGGTGGCTCCGGCGACCTCGTTTACGTCAGACTCGAGAATTCAATCATGTTTATTTAGAGGTGGAGTCACTAGTCCAAGAAATGATCACCAAGCATGTCATTGTCCCGGTCGACCCAACTTGCCCTGTATTCACGTCAAGACTTTTTCTCGTGCCAAAGAGGGACAGTGTTCAAATGTGACCAGTAGTAGATCTCTCGTGCTTGAACACCCACATTTACAATTCACCCTTCAGGATGCTCACTGTGAACCACATCAGGCTAACACTTCCACCACAAGGATGGATGTGTTCATTAGACCTGACAGACGCCTATTGGCATGTCCCCATCAACAAAAGGTTCCAAAAATTCCTCGCCTTGAGGTTCAGGCAAGAGACTTTCAGAGAATGCCATTCGGATTGAACCTGGCACCGAGAATATTCACGAAATTAGTTCGGCAGGCCCTCATGCCAATGTTAAATCAGGGGATCAATGTGTTGTGGTACCTAGACGATTGGCTGGTAGTGGTGGAGTCAGAGAGTTTATGCAAAATCCATGTCAGACAAATTATCAATTATGTACAATCCCTAGGGTTCAAGGTCAACTTGGCAAAGTCACATCTTGTTCCCACACGGGCAATTCAGTGGATAGGGCTGGTCTGGGACACAGCCAATCTTACTCTCAGTCAGAGAGTGGACAACCGCAACAGATTTTGAAAGAAATTGTTCGTGTTTCTCCACAGTCTGAACACGACGAGGAGATACTGGGAGTCTCTGGTCGGTTCTCTCAACTGGATTCAATTAACAGTAAAGTTGGGCTGGTTGAAAGTGAAGAGATTAATCTTGGAAGGCAACAAATATTTCCCGCTATTGCCGGCGGGAAAATTGTGGAAAATTCCTCCCTTAATTCACAACTTACTGTCGGTCTGGGCGAAGAGAGAAATATTGCACTCAGTAATGACGTGGGTATCTCCCCCACCTACGGTATGGGTAGACACAGACGCTTCAGGGACAATAGGCTGGGGTTATCAGTCGAGCCTAGGCCATCAAGGGCAAGGTCTTTGGTCCTAAGATGAGAACTTTCATATCAACAAGCAAGTTCTTTTAGTCCCTTTGTTTTTCCTTCAAACTCACGGCTCCTCCTTGCGGGGGAAATCAATAGCTTTTCGAATGGACAATTTGAATGCGGTACACTGCATTCAAAAGCAAGGGTCAACGAGGTCTCGGAAGTTGTTAGAATTGTCAGAGAAGATTTTTGCTCTGGCCGAAGAGCTGAGCATTCATCTTCATGCATTATATCTCCCAGGCATAGCGAACGTCTGGGCAGACACGCTGTCCCGGAGACAGAGCACCACAGTAGAATGGGCAATCAAGCAAGACATCTTCAACAAGATAATTGCAGAGCCATACCGTCCACAAGTGGATCTATTCGCGTCCGAGGAGAACCACAGACTCCCTCTCTACCTAACCCGCCGGGAAAGAACCTCGGCGGGAGGTCCAGACGCATTACTGGAGGATTGGAACAGGTGGAGTTCCATCTATCTTTTTCCGCCTCCAGATGCCTCACTCATGTGTCAAGTAGTTCACAAACTACGGGGTTACCGGGGCATAGTCTCGATGATTGCGCCTCTATGGCCGGCTCAGGTGTGATACCACCAGTTGAAAACGTGGTGCGAGAACCCGGTGTCGCTCCCGGTCTCGTACTTCCACTTGGAGACAATTGGAAACCTAGAGACTTCAATGACTTTTGCCTTCTGAACATTCAAAATGCCAAATGGTTAACTCCGTATGGAGAGAACGTTACCAATAAATTTCTTAATCAGTATACTATGTCCACCAGAAGACAATACCAATCACATTGGAAAACATTTACAACCTGGATAGTAGAAACGGCGCAAACAGATGCATCAGTAGCTTTGGTTTTTAAGTACTTAGACTATTTGGTTGAACATCAACGCCTTTCTGTAGTTACGCTGAAGAACCATCTCTCTGCCATCAGAACTCTCTTTTATGACCTTACAGGGCTATTCATACTGCAGGCGGAGGAGAAAGGCTTCATGAGGGCATGTTTCAAGCTCCGCCCTCCACCCCGTCAGCTCATGCCTACCTGGTCACTGGACACAGATTTGACTTACTTCATTCGCGCAAGTACAACCTCGCGCCGGATTTTGACTCATTATTAAAGAAGGCTGTGTTCCTTATGGCTTTGGCTACAGGAAACAGGGTATCTGAGCTGGCGGCGATGAACAACGAACCTAATTGCCTTAGATTTGGGAGACTTAATGAACATTTACAAATTGCTCCATCTCCCACTTTCATAGCTAAGAACGAGCATAGTGATCATATGTTCTCTGAATTTACGATTCCGGCTCTCAAACGCGGGCATACACATCATGTTTTATGTCCGGTGCAAGCTTTAATCAAGTTTATGAGGGTATCGCAGCCCCAACAACAGGGAGCCTTATGGGTCACCAGTACAGGTACTCACGTCACAAGAAGAAAGTTGGCTTCCTTGCTCGTAGATGTAATTCGGGAAAGTAATCCTGGAGTAGTGGGCAGAGCCCACGACATCAGAAAATGGGCTGTCTCATTAAGGTTTCTACAAAATTATTCAATAAATGATATAGCAAACACTAAATTATGGGCATCCAATCATACTTTCTTGACGTGGTACCTGTCGGTGGCTTTGGATAAACCAAAACTGACCTGTGTGGCCTTTCGTCAGCGGGTCTAGTTGGTCTATGTGCTACTAAGTTAAGTTTAATCTTAATGGTAAAAAGAAGGGGGGGGGGGGGGTGCTGGAGAGCTTAAGACCTCTAGACCCTCCGCCGAACTATGTGATAAGGTCACGAGCTGTGATACTTGATAAGTCGAGCTGGTTATACAGCTCAACATTATATTTTTATAAAGATATCTATTCTAGTTGCAACTATAGGATACTAAGTGAGATTGTACAAACTATATAACATGTACAAATTTACGTTAAGGACATAAAATATACTCATATGATTTATTGTGCCTTTGGACAGGAATAAAAGAATGTTCCTGGAAAACAGATTTTATTGAATCTCAATGTGATATTCTTAACAGATGTACCTGCATGGTCATTTTAAGCAGATCTTCTTCGAAGTAACGCACTGCTTGTCTTTTCCATTTTACAATAAAGACTAATTAAGTTTGTTATATGATTCTTTGTCTCTACCTATAGGTTAGTGGTTAGATATTGTCACGAATGTCCCCCTCCAGTCTTGAGATATCAGGCATATCGTCAATGATGGAGGAGCCACTAATAAATTATAGGTTTGAGTCCCGGAGGGAAGAATGAAAACCTAATATTTAGTATTGGCCTCGAAATCATTGACGATGTAGGACCGTCCCTTCCATCCCCTTCCCATTCGTTGATGTCTTAAGCCTTGATATATATAGTCTTGATATATCATTGAAGAACGAATGGCGATGCTTGGTTCAGCTTCTGGGCTAGAATCCACATAAGACATCCACGAGCTGGAAAGCCTTAATATAACACATTTTAAGTTAATTTTATATTTTTATTTTTTACGAAGTTTTTTCGTAGTGAGTACCCAATCATCAAGACGATTCCATAAGAGAATTAGCGTTACACTTATGATGTAGGACTCTCTCTCCCTGCGGCGGCGGGTATTTCAAACACGCTGACCAAGGGTGCTTGAAAGAGGACTATTATACTAATAGGCATATCGTCAATGATTTCGGGGCCACTACTAAATATTAGGTTTTCATTCATCCCTCCGGGACTTAAACCTATAATATATATAATTATATATATATATATATATATATATATATATACTCTCAGCCGGACTCGAACCACCGAAAGTCAGGACGAGTCAATGTTTTAATCCACTACACCATGGCGTGATAAAGGAACCTTAACCTTTTCCTATTTATATTAAGGAGAAGGGAAATCCTACTTGGAGCATACATTTCAATTCATGCAAAAGTCGTACGATACATATTCCAGGATACCATACAGGGATTATTAGAAGTTTCCCCATGTAACTCTGGTTATAGAGATTTAATTTAATTTTCGCCCAGCCAAGGAAGAGAGCCAATAATATCAAGTATATCTCACAAATACACATGAAGTACTAAATGTATATATACACGCAACCCGAGTTGCGAGGGGAAACTTGTAAATATCCTTGTATGGTATCTTGGAATATGGATCGTACGACTTGTGTATGAATTGAAATATATTCTCCAAGTAGGAGTTTTATTGACCCGCCTTCTCCCTCATGTTTAGCCCCATTAGTTATGAAACTTAAGACGTTCACCCCTTTAGCTTGGCGATGTTAAGGCCTTCCACCCCATGTCTGTGTGAATATTAAGGCCTTTTAGATGTTGTTTTTCCTGGCAAGCGATAGCAAGCCTGTAATTTAGTACCTTTTTTACCGAAAAATGTACAAATATATTTTGAAGGGGGGTCTTGGGGTGCATTTTTAAGCTTGATAGAGGTTTATGGATCAAACTACAGGAAAACAAATAGTGGATAAAAAATAGAATTACAAATAGAATTGATCCCCCCCCCCCAACCCCCCTTACAGCAACTAGGACAACGTGTTGGGGGTTATCATAATAATCTGCTGTATTAGTTGTTGTTGTCGGTCCCTAGGCTGCCTTGCCGAACAGCCCCGTCTGCTGTATTAGTTGTTGTCGGTCCCTAGGCTGCCTGGCCGAACAGCCCCGTCTGCTGTATTAGTTGTTGTCGGTCCCTAGGCTGCCTGGCCGAACAGCCCCGTCTGCTGTATTAGTTGTTGTCGGTCCCTAGTCTGCCTGGCCGAACAGCCCCGTCTGCTGTATTAGTTGTTGTTGTCGGTCCCTAGGCTGCCTGGCCGAACAGCCCCGTCTGCTGTATTAGTTGTTGTTGTCGGTCCCTAGGCTGCCTGGCCGAACAGCCCCGTCTGCTGTATTAGTATTGAAGGCATTCAGTCATCTACAAATTTCACACCAATGTATTTTACCTTGCCCCTACACTAAGATAAACGCCTCGCCAAACCCTCTTCAAGCTAATCAAAACACCACCCATGCTCCCTTTAAGCTTTTAATTAAGAACATAACTGGCGACACAACCATTTGAATCACTATTGAACGTAAACGAGACAGTACTATGCATTATTATATCCCAATGTTTCAGAACTTGGCATTAAAAGTGCAGATTCTATTTGGTATAACTTTTTGCAATATGCTCACGACTGTGCAGTTGTTGGTAGGAAATGTCTCTTCCGAAGGCCAGTTTGGCCAAAACTGCAGGTTCTCTATCGCTCGGGGCGAGCGATAGAGAACCTGCAGCCCTCCCCCTTAAAACAAAACAAAATATATATACATATACCCGGTATATATATATATATATATATATATATATATATATATATATATATATATATATATATATATATATATATATATATATATATATATATATATATATATATATATATATACAGTATATATATATATATATACAGTATATATATATAATAATAATAATAATAATAATAATAACAAAAAAATGGGCACCTGAAAGGGGTGACCGTGTACAAGTATCCGGGCCCAGTTGTGCTCTTACAGTGACCTTTGTGTCTTCTAATATTTTAGTCTATAATCTGTTCCTGTCTTGATATACCATTGTCCCGTTTTCTGTTAGACCCCCTTTATACATCCTCTGCTTCTCATTTCTGTTTGTGTGGACATTGTGGGCGGTGAGCCATTGTTAGCGCTGCGCTCTAAACATTCAAACGGTGTGAAAACATTTAAATAAAATCATTGAGTATATTGAAGGTGGTATAGCTATATAATCTTATAATTAAAAGGATATATGATTTTGGACAGTATATACTGTATACCCTTGTCATACCTATTTAAACCTATACTTGCTTACAATGTATATTGTCCTCTTAACCCCTTCAGGATTATGACGAATTTTGGCAATTTATTTTGGTTATTATTATACGATTTTGTTCAGTTTAGGAAGAATTTGTGGGAGCTACAGAGTGCATTGACCTAGTCTTACTCCTTTTGGAATCCTAAGATCCTTCCTAAGTTGCATAAAATCATATAATGATAGCCAAAATAAAGTGTAAGAATGCGTACTCAAATACTGAGACAGTTTACCCTTTCAGTAAACGATGAAGTTCCATCTTATAATGTTACTATCATTGGACGATTTTATTTCAATAAAGGGAGAGAGCATTACCCCTTTGGTTACTAAGATATACTTCCTAAACCGCATATAATCGGCTGATGATACCCATAGCAAAATTAATATAGAACCGCAATATCGGCTGATGATACCCATAGCAAAATTAATATAGAACCGCAATATCGGCTGATGATACCCATAGCAAAATTAATATAGAACCGCAATATCGGCTGATGATACCCATAGCAAAATTAATATAGAACCGCAATATCGGCTGATGATACCCATAGCAAAATTAATATAGAACCGCAATATCGGCTGATGATACCCATAGCAAAATTAATATAGAACCGCAATATCGGCTGATGATACCCATAGCAAAATTAATATAGAACCGCAATATCGGCTGATGATACCCATAGCAAAATTAATATAGAACCGCAATATCAGCTGATGATACCCATAGCAAAATTAATATAGAACCGCAATATCGGCTGATGATACCCATAGCAAAATTAATATAGAACCGCAATATCGGCTGATGATACCCATAGCAAAATTAATATAGAACCGCAATATCGGCTGATGATACCCATAGCAAAATTAATATAGAACCGCAATATCGGCTGATGATACCCATAGCAAAATTAATATAGAACCGCAATATCGGCTGATGATACCCATAGCAAAATTAATATAGAACCGCAATATCGGCTGATGATACCCATAGCAAAATTAATATAGAACCGCAATATCGGCTGATGATACCCATAGCAAAATTAATATAGAACCGCAATATCGGCTGATGATACCCATAGCAAAATTAATATAGAACCGCAATATCGGCTGATGATACCCATAGCAAAATTAATATAGAACCGCAATATCAGCTGATGATACCCATAGCAAAATTAATATAGAACCGCAATATCGGCTGATGATACCCATAGCAAAATTAATATAGAACCGCAATATCGGCTGATGATACCCATAGCAAATTAATATAGAACCGCAATATCGGCTGATGATACCCATAGCAAAATTAATATAGAACCGCAATATCGGCTGATGATACCCATAGCAAAATTAATATAGAACCGCAATATCGGCTGATGATACCCATAGCAAAATTAATATAGAACCGCAATATCGGCTGATGATACCCATAGCAAAATTAATATAGAACCGCAATATCGGCTGATGATACCCATAGCAAAATTAATATAGAACCGCAATATCGGCTGATGATACCCATAGCAAAATTAATATAGAACCGCAATATCGTACATTGATTTGAAAGGGTTAAGTGTATAAGCTATGATGTTGCCTTATATAATTATTGTTTAATTTGTCCTATTCTGTTTGATTTAATGGCCATTTAATTCCCAATAGCGCTTGTCTTTTGGCGTTATTGTATTCCTTCCAATCATACTCTAACGTCTCTTAACTTTCATATACACTGTCACAGAAAGAAGACACATAAAAGTGTCATTCGTTTACGTGATCAGAGTAACACACAAAGCCACGAAACACTATATTAATCATTATTATTATTTTTTATAATTATGTGTTTTATTATTAGATTATTTTCTCTATTTTTCCACTGGTCTATCATTCTTTCATAAATGCTCTTATATTTATTGTTGCCATCTTCGCATAGCCTATTTCGTGTGTTGTACAAAATTAATGGTATGAAAAATGTAAATAAAGTGGCCATAATAATCTGGCCATACCAAGTTATATTGGTGATAATAAACCCATCTTATACCAATTATAAAAGGTAAATCACACTCAATATAGCCTTTGATTTTATAAACCTTTGTCATACCCTACAGTATATTGTTTAGAGTAAGGTATTTTATAAACCTTTGTCATACCCTACAGTATATTGTTTAGAGTAAGGTATTTTATAAACCTTTGTCATACCCTACAGTATATTGTTTAGAGTAAGGTATTTTACTTACGTTATATTCCATTTCTTTCACATATGCTTCTTTTTTTACTCCTTCTTTCACCCCCCCCCCCCTCCCTCTCTCTCTCTCTCTCTCTCTCCGTACGCTGTCAAATAATTAATGGTATTAATAGGGTATGAAAAATGTATATAAGATAATTGGGTATATTGGTAATGATTTATCTTTATATCCTTATTATTAGATGGATGTATACCACCAATATATCATTACAGGGGTAGATTATTGTGGACACTTTAGAAAACCTCTTCATACTCATTATTTGAAATTTTCCTTGTTTTACATTCTTTAAAAGAAAAACAAAAATATATACATATATATATATATATATATATATTGAGAATATATCACAAATACACGTGAGCCACTAAATGTTTCTAGTCTCTCAGTGGGGATCGAACCATCGACCATCAGGACGATAGCCGACGCTTTAATCAATTACACCACGGCAGTCTAAAAGACACTCAGCCTTCTATCCTATTTATGTTAGGGAGAAGGGAAACCCACTAGGCGAATATATTTCAATTCAAATCTAGTTGTAGGATCCATATTTCCAGAATACCATACACGGATTTTTGAGTGTCCCGACGCAACTCGGGTCGAAATTGATTTCATTTAATTCTAACCCACAAAGCATGAGAGTTACAAATATTGAGAATATATCACAAATACATGTGAGCCACTAAATGTTTCTAGTCTCTCAGTGGGGATCGAACCATCGACCATCAGGACGATAGCCGACGCTTTAATCAATTACACCACGGCAGTCTAAAAGACACTCAGCCTTCTATCCTATTTATGTTAGGGAGAAGGGAAACCCACTAGGCGAATATATTTCAATTCAAACCTAGTTGTAGGATCCATATTTCCAGAATACCATACACGGATTTTTGAGTGTCCCGACGCAACTCGGGTCGAAATTGATTTAATTTAATTCTAACCCACAAAGCATGAGAGTTACAAATATTGAGAATATATCACATATACACGTGAGCCACTAAATGTTTCGATCCCCACTGAGAGACTAGAAACATTTAGTGGCTCAAGTGTATTTGTGATATATTCTCAATATTTGTAACTCTCATGCTTTGTGGGTTAGAATTAAATTAAATCAATTTCGACGCGAGTTGCGTCGGGACACTCAAAAATCCGTGTATGGTATTCTGGAAATATGGATCCTACAACTAGGTTTGAATTGAAATATATTCGCCTAGTGGGTTTCCCTTCTCCCTAACATAAATAGGATAGAAGGCTGAGTGTCTTTTAGACTGCCGTGGTGTAATTGATTAAAGCGTCGGCTATCGTCCTGATGGTCGATGGTTCGATCCCCACTGAGAGACTAGAAACATATATATATATATATATATATAAAATCCTCTTGCATTCTCTTCTATTCGATCTTCTTTTTATACGTTCTTTTCTATTCGTGTTTCTCTTCATCTAGTTCGTTCTTCCTTATGTACGTTCTCCTCCAATCGTGCTTCCTTGTGTACGTTCTCATCCAATCATTCATCCTTGTGTATGTTATCTGTCAATCATTCATCCTTGTGTGTACGTTATCTGTCAATCATTCTTCCTTGTGTACGTTATCTGTCAATCATGCATCCTTGTGTGTACGTTATCTGTCAATCATTCTTCCTTGTGTACGTTATATGTCAATCATGCATCCTTGTGTGTACGTTATCTGTCAATCATTCTTCCTTGTGTACGTTATCTGTCAATCATGCATCCTTCTGTGTACGTTATATGTCAATCATTCTTCCTTGTGTACGTTATATGTCAATCATTCATCCTTGTGTGTACGTTATCTGTCAATCATTCTTCCTTGTGTACGTTATGTCAATCATTCATCTTTGTGTATGTTATCTGTCAATCATTCATCCTTGTGTGTACGTTATCTGTCAATCATTCATCTTTGTGTATGTTCTGTCAATCATTCATCCTTGTGTGTACGTTATCTGTCAATCATTCATCCTTGTGTATGTTCTCTGCCAATCATGCATCCTTGTGTACGTTCTCTGCCAATCATTCTTCCTTGTGTACATTTTCTGTCAACCGTTCTTCTTTGTGTACATTTTCTGTCAACCGTTCTTCTTTGTGTACATTTTCTGCCAATCGTTCTTCCTTGTGTACATTTGCTGTCAACCGTTCTTCTTTGTGTACATTTTCTGTCAACCGTTCTTCCTTGTGTACATTTTCTGTCAACCGTTCTTCTTTGTGTACATTTTCTGTCAACCGTTCTTCTTTGTGTACATTTTCTGTCAACCGTTCTTCTTTGTGTACATTTTCTGTCAATCGTTCTTCCTTGTGTACATTTTCTGTCAACCGTTCTTCTTTGTGTACATTTTCTGTCAATCGTTCTTCCTTGTGTACATTTTCTGTCAACCGTTCTTCCTTGTGTACATTTTATGTCAACCGTTCTTCTTTGTGTACATTTTCTGTCAATCGTTCTTCTTTGTGTACATTTTCTGTCAATCGTTCTTCCTTGTGTACATTTTCTCTCAATCGTTCTTCTTTGTGTACATTTTCTGTCAATCGTTCTTCTTTGTGTACATTCTCTTCCAAATCGTTCTTTCTTATGTACCGTACGTTCTCCTCCAATCATTCTTCCTTGTGTACGTTCTCTTCTTTTCGTTCTTCCTTGTGTACTTTCTCTTCTACCAGTTCTTCTTTATAAACGTTATATTCTTCACGCCCTTCCTTATGCACGTTCCCATTTACTCGTTTGTCTTTACATGTTATATTCTACTCGTTCTTTATAAACGTCCTCATCTACTCGTTCTCCTTATGTACGATTCTTTCTACTCGTTTTTCATTATAAATGTTCTCTTCTCATTCTTCTTTATAAACGTTCTCTGCTATTCGTTCTTCTTTATACACGTTCCCTTCTATTCGTTATTTATATAACCGTTCTCATTTACTATGTTTTTCTCAGCTTATTATTCTTTCAGCTAGAAGTTTGTTTCTTTCTAAAGTTATTTACGCTCTTCATAATGTACGTTCTCGTCTAGTCTTAATGTACGCTTTGTTACTCGTGTATGGTCTCTCGTTCTTCCTACTGATATATATTGTGTTTATTCGTTCTTCTTATAAGTTATTTTCTACATCCTGGTCTTATGTTCTCATTTTCTTCTCTTCATCTAGTACGTTCTTTTCTATTCGCTTTTTCTCTTAAACGTTTCCTACTCGTTCTTCCTCCCGTTCTAAATTTTCTGTGACTCCATCTTCCAGTCTCCTGTCTTCTCTTTTATGTATTGTATCTTGTTCCTCCCACAGGCAATAATATCCGTGTGTCCCCTCTTCCACCCGGACCCCAGGCGACAACATCCACCCTCACCCGTGCCGCCTCCAGATCTGAATGAATCAATAGGTAGACATGAGCCACAGCTGCCCCCATCCCCTCTGGCCCAGCAAATAGGTCCCGTACTCCATATCACTCTTTCCACTTCATCCCCGATCATTTTAGACACAGGAATGAATCAGCTAGTATTATTACCGAAAAATAGTCGAGTGGTCGGAAAACCTGCGCGGGAGAGACAGAATATAGGTGTTTACGCACGTGACATATTTTCCGGAGGGGGCTGATCGATACTCCAGGGCGCCATATTGCGTGACGTCACGAGGAGCTCAGCGGTTGTGTTGTTGCGAGTGCCTGAAAAGCGGACGCGAGCCAGACCCGAGCTAGCTATTTTTCTGGAATTTTACCGTGCCCTCGCGTCCCTAGCCCGCCCTTAAAGCACCGTCGAGGCCTACAAGAGTCAGCCAGGAGTGTTGACAGGACCAAAACAGCCGCGAAGGTGAGTAATGTCGGGAAGTGAAGGGGTGTGAGGGGGCGCGAGAGTGTGTCTGAGCGATCGAGTACAAGGCGGACACTACCCTAGCCTCCCTCAATTTTATTAGCAATCCCAGACCAAACTCAACTCTCAAGACCAAGCTCAGGCAGAAATCTAGCCTTAAACCATCGTATACTTAGATCCAAAAGTCGATTTAGGTGACGTGGGCGTACCAGTAAACCTGCATTGGTGCTCGGATTGCAAGCCAATGAATGCAGACCAGATGAATATTACAAAGCTCTCTATATTGTCCGAAATCGATGGGAACCGTAGATATTGACACTTTTCCTGAGCCAGGCACTCATAAACAGACATATATTGATACAGACACTTGGGTATAGAATGCGTATCGTCCTCCATAATACAATATGTAAGGCAATAGCCTACGTTTAAGAGTTACTGTACCGTATGTATTATTGACCAACTTATCTTGACTCGTATTTAAGACGTGTAACAATTTTAAGAACATCTATACGGTACCACATTACGATAATAGTCTTCTAAACATAGCTAAAAGCAGATAGAAGAGAAAGGTGTTGCGTTTAGAGGAGTCCTCCATGTAATATTGACCAGACCATCCTGACTCGTATATAAAATCGTGTGCCGTGCAAGGACTTTAAATATAGATCCAGCACATCGCGAGTAATATACTAACTTCACTTACGCTAACTTACGGAATTTACTTTAAGAATAGGAAATGTGTTAGAGGAGTTCCCGTACGTACTACTGACTAGATCAGCTGTACTCGTAAGACGTGTACCCTGTAAGACGTTAATCCTTTCTGGATACGAGACGCTTGTCTTCCTTTTGTGTTTGGTATTTTGGCTACTGGTAGAAGATTTTTTCAGGTCAAGAAGGAAATATGGAAGCCAAAGTTAATTGATTAAATAACACGAGGGCCTTCTAAAAATTAATGAAATCGTCTATTGTTAGCCAGAATAGTGTAAATGCGCCCTTGAATGCTGAGGGGGTTGATATATAAATACACTACGAAACCACGAAAATAGTATTCACCAAGAATATTATTTATAATAATAAATAACGAATGTGTATAGACGAGTCAGCCACGTATCCTGACTCGTATTTAAAACGAGTATTATGTAATTAGTTTGGATACAGATCCAGCACATCACGAATATTATAATAACTACACTTAAGCTAACTTACAAAATTTAATAATAGGAAATCACTGGAAATGTTCAGCTTGACTTGTATACAGTATAGGGCCTTGTCGTGGAAACAAACACACACACACACACACACAATAGCAAGGACAGACCTCCACGTCTTTACTCTTTTACCTTTTTCTTTCCTCCTTTACTTGTCTCTAATTCTTAGAGACCTCTCACCTTACCAACCTATCTACCCCTCCCCCCCCCCCTCAACTTTAATTTTAACTATTTAAAAACGACTACAACCGTTTCCCCCCAAAAAAGTCTTTACAACATCGGCTAAAGGAAAATAAATATAAGGAGCTGTCGTATGCGTTTTTGACCAATTCATCTTGGCATAAAACGGATGCCAATTAGGAATTTTAAAAGCAACTAGGCCTCCTATCAGATCACGAAAATAGTATTCCTAAAGATAAAGACAATTAAATAGAACTGTCAATTGTATTACCTACCACATCATTTTGACTCGTATTTAACCTTTTCAGTACTAGGTCGACAATGTTCGTGTTATTCTCTCTTACACCGACACACACACACTCATTCTCACTCTCTCTCCCTCATGCTTGCTAACATTAGAGTATGTTATTCAACTTGAATGACTTCGATATAAATATAAGGGATATAAGCTATCACTCTTAGTAATTTTTTCTCCGAAATAACGTTCTTAACCCCTTCAGCACCATGACGCCTTTTTACCTTTGATTGACTAAAATTTGACGATTTTATACAATTAAAGACGGACCAATGTTTTTAAGAGGGTTTATTGAGATCGTATTTACCCATTTGAGTTGTAGAGGTAAATTGTAAACTAAAGAAAATCGTCTAATGGTAACCAGAATATGATGAAAATTACGTACTGGTGGTGAAGGGGGTTAGGCTGCATAAAACGGATTGCATCAAATTTCGACTTAAGTAGAATACAATTTAAAGATTTATCATAATTATGTAAGGGGTTAAAACGTGTTAGATGTAAGGTGGTATTTACAAAAGTTACACCAGGCCAAGCATATTATATAAACAATAAAAAACATACAATAATAGTCTAAAAAACGAATGTGGTTAGAGGAGCTACATGTTTTTCTAACCCATCCAGCTTTATTCGTATACCCGGTACCTAGTACAGTATATATTTGGTAGCCTACACAATATGAACAAGGAAGGGTATATAACATCAATGGGCATATTTATGGTAATTTATCTTGTTATCCTTATATAAGATGGGATTAATGCCACCAATACACCTTTAAATGGATACATTATTATAAACACTTTAAGTTTTCATACTCATATATTGTTTACAGTGTGCTACCGTGTAAGGATACTCAAAACAGTTGCACCCCATGGCCAAAATAGTTTTCATACTCATATATTGTTTACAGTGTGCTACCGTGTAAGGATACTCAAAACAGTTGCACCCCATGGCCAAAATAGTTTTCATACTCATATATTGTTTACAGTGTGCTACCGTGTAAGGATACTCAAAACAGTTGCACCCCATGGCCAAAATAGTTTTCATACTCATATATTGTTTACAGTGTGCTACCGTGTAAGGATACTCAAAACAGTTGCACCCCATGGCCAAAATAGTGTTAGCAGTGTAACGTAACTTAATTTACAAAGTTAGATAAAAAGAGCTTTGACATTTCTAACTCTTTTTATCAGAGGAGGCCAATTTATATTTTATTCTAAACTCCATTTTACATTTAACGACCTACAGATTATTTTATTCAACTTAAGTAGTACCGGTACATGGCAAAGTTAGAGGTTTATTTGAGCTACACTAAGAAATGTAATGAGTATGAATAGGGTAATTAAAGTGTCCATAATAATCTACCCATTTACCGGTATATTAATGGTAATGAACTTATCTAATACAAGGCTAGAAAGATAAATCACTATCAATATACCGGTACCGGTACCCAATGATTTAATTTATCTTTTTAAACCCTTGATTGTTGACACTAGTCTCCAAACTCTGATACCCTATATGCCCTCTCTAAGCCGAGTAAATCGTCTGAACGTAGGTAGATTATAACAGGCTGACAAACAATAGAATTTTGTTTATACCTAGTCTCAAAACTAAGTCCTATTCATCATTATTACAGAAGAAAAAAATAAAGATATGTTCCATAGTTCCCATTATGTTTTGGTTATCAGTAGGCGATTGTAATCATTTTAGGAAGATATTGTGGGACTCTGAGGGTCATTGAGGAAGATTGTACTCCATTCATACCTAAAGATCCTTCCTATTCCTAAACTGTATATGTTAATGATAACTATAATATCATAGATTATACCGCTTTGATACCGAAAGATCCTACCTAATCTGCTTAAAATGTGCCAATGATAAACAGAATACCGTAGTACATGATACCTAAAGATCCTGACATTCATAAACTCGGCTAATGATAACTAGAGTACAATGTGAATAAACGTATAGATACAGTATATATAATTGGCAGAATAGGGATAGAGCTGTGCCATATGCCATGTTTATTGAATAAGACGAAGTATCGTCATCAACAAGGTGTCATCATCATGATCCTAAAAATATACAAATTGAGTATATATACTACAAGTAAGAACATCAAACCCCATCGTTCTTAATCTGAATACAATCGTCTGGCGTAGGCCACAATAAAATAAAATCCACACGAGCTGGTTGAATGGTAAAGAAGATTTCAGCAGTTATAGGGACCTCTTTTCCTTTTCTAAGCTAAATAAGATTGACGGTATTGGCTCATATCCGATTATAGATGTGTGTGTGTATGTGTGTATGTATGTGTGTGTGTGTGTGTGTGTGTGTGTACGTGCGTGTGTGTGTGCACGCGCCCAAGACAGACAGGCAAAGAGAGCGAGAGTGAGTGAGTGAGAGAAAAGAGAACACTAACATGAACACAAACAAATATAAATAAACACATAACAGAAAATACTGCAAAACGATCACAGAGTATTGCAACGTCGTATCTGGGTGACTGGGTCCTAGGTCAATAATGAAGACTACGTGTTATATATCTGGGTGACTGGGTCCTAGGTCAATAATGAAGACTACGTGTTATATATCTGGGTGACTGGGTCCTAGGTCAATAATGAAGACTACGTGTTATATATCTGGGTGACTGGGTCCTAGGTCAATAATGAAGACTACGTGTTATATATCTGGGTGACTGGGTCCTAGGTCAATAATGAAGACTACGTGTTATATATCTGGGTGACTGGGTCCTAGGTCAATAATGAAGACTACGTGTTATATATCTGGGTGACTGGGTCCTAGGTCAATAATGAAGACTACGTGTTATATATCTGGGTGACTGGGTCCTAGGTCAATAATGAAGACTACGTGTTATATATCTGGGTGACTGGGTCCTAGGTCAATAATGAAGACTATGTGTTATATATCTGGGTGACTGGGTCCTAGGTCAATAATGAAGACTACGTGTTATATATCTGGGTGACTGGGTCCTAGGTCAATAATGAAGACTACGTGTTATATATCTGGGTGACTGGGTCCTAGGTCAATAATGAAGACTACGTGTTATATATCTGGGTGACTGGGTCCTAGGTCAATAATGAAGACTACGTGTTATATATCTGGGTGACTGGGTCCTAGGTCAATAATGAAGACTACGTGTTATATATCTGGGTGACTGGGTCCTAGGTCAATAATGAAGACTACGTGTTATATATCTGGGTGACTGGGTCCTAGGTCAATAATGAAGACTACGTGTTATATATCTGGGTGACTGGGTCCTAGGTCAATAATGAAGACTACGTGTTATATATCTGGGTGACTGGGTCCTAGGTCAATAATGAAGACTACGTGTTATATATCTGGGTGACTGGGTCCTAGGTCAATAATGAAGACTACGTGTTATATATCTGGGTGACTGGGTCCTAGGTCAATAATGAAGACTACGTGTTATATATCTGGGTGACTGGGTCCTAGGTCAATAATGAAGACTACGTGTTATATATCTGGGTGACTGGGTCCTAGGTCAATAATGAAGACTACGTGTTATATATCTGGGTGACTGGGTCCTAGGTCAATAATGAAGACTACGTGTTATATATCTGGGTGACTGGGTCCTAGGTCAATAATGAAGACTACGTGTTATATATCTGGGTGACTGGGTCCTAGGTCAATAATGAAGACTACATAAGAACATAAGAACATAAGAAAATGGGAGTCTGCAGAAAGCCGATTGGCCTAAGCAAGGCAGATCCCTGTCCCACACAACCCCAGTTCAATTACAAAGCCCAATTATAGGCTCAACACTCTAATACCCTGAGGATCATCTTACCAAAACGTTTAGAGATTAACGCAGGATTATGGGGGTATGCAGAGTGCTGATTGGCCCAACCCGGCTGATCCCCCTTCACACCCAACCCTTCTCGTCCATATGCTTATCCAATTTTATCTTAAAGCTCCCTACCGTTTTAGACCCCACTATAGCACTTGGTAGTCCATTCCACCCATCTACAACTCTGTTACCAAACCAATATTTGCCTATATCTTTTCTGAAACGAAATTTATCTAATTTGAAACCATTGGTACGAGTTCTTTCGCTATCACTGAGCTTTAGTACATTTGTCATGTCCCCTTTGTTAATCCCACTAACCCACTTGAACACCTCTATCATATCCCCTCTAACTCTGCGTCTCTCTAACGAATGTAAACCTAATTTCTTCAACCTTTCTTCATACGAAAGATTTCTAATATTATGGATCATTTTTGTCATTCTACGCTGTACTCTCTCCAATGAATCTATGTCCATTCTGTAATAAGGACACCAAAATTGGACAGCATAATCCATATGGGGTCTCACTAATGACAAGTAAAGTTTTAAGATAACATCAGCAGTTCTGTTACTCACACTCCTAGAGATGAACCCGAGAATCCTGTTTGCCTTATTACGAACGCTTATACACTGTTTTCTAGGCTTCAAATCATTGCTAACAAACACACCTAGATCTTTCTCACAGTCTGAATTTTCTAATTCTAAATTAGCTAGTTTATATTTAACATTTGTATGCATCTTCCCTATCTTTAATACCTTGCATTTGTCAATGTTAAACTTCATCTGCCAATTTACTGACCATTCATGTAAGGTATCTAGATCCCTTTGGAGGCACTCTATATCGCTATCTGAATCAATTGATCTCCCCATTTTAGTATCGTCTGCGAATTTACTTATCCTACTAGTTATACCTAAATCTAGGTCATTTATGTATATAAGAAACAACAGGGGACCTAATACCGATCCCTGGGGGACACCACTTTTGACTGCTCCCCACTCTGACTTGGTGCCACTTATGCTGACTCTCTGTTTCCTACCAATTAGCCATGACCTAATCCATCCCAACAACGATCCTCCTATTCCATGTGCCTCAACCTTTCTCATCAATCTCTCATGAGGGACTCTGTCGAAAGCTTTACTGAAATCTAAATAAATAATATATCATATGACTTGTCACTATCTACTGCTTCATATACCTCTGAGAAAAAGCTAAGCAAATTAGTAAGGCAAGAACGTCCCTGAGTGAATCCATGCTGAGAAGAATTTATTAAGTTAAATTTGTCTAAGTGGCTTCTAATTTTCCTAGCAATAATAGACTCTAGCAACTTTCCTATGATTGATGTGAGACTAATGGGACGGTAATTGGATGCTATCGATTTATCACCTTTTTTGAAGATCGGAACTACATTTGCAAGCTTCCAAGCTTCTGGAACTAAACCTGTTTCTAAAGACTTGTTAAATAAAAATGCTAATGGGCTACTTAACTCATCTCTGCATTCTTTTAATACTCTAGCATATACCTCGTCAGGACCAGGCGATTTTTGAGGTTTCAGTCTGTCAATTTCCTTAAGCACATCATTTCTACTTATACTAACTGTACTTAACATATTTTCTATACTATCACTATATACCATATTGACTTCTGGAATCTGTGCCAAATTTTCATTAGTGAAAACGGAAAGAAACTGACTATTTAATGTACTGCACATTTCTAAATCATTTACTGTTATTTCTCCTATTGAAGTTTTTAGGGGGCCTATTACATCTCTAACTTTAGATTTATATAGTTGGTAAAAAGCTTTAGGGTTATTTTTTGAGTCACTGGCTATCCTTATTTCATAATTTCTTTTTGCTTTCCTGATTTCCTTTTTGACCTGTCTTGATAGAGTCTGATAGTATATATGTAGATGATTTTCGCCTTTCTTTATTTTTCTATATATTCCTTTTTTTTTTCCTATAAGATCTATTAGCTTATTAGTCATCCATTTTGGTTGGTTCTGCGGCGATCTAAATTTTCTTTTAGGGATATATTTATTTTGAGCATTGTGGAGTGAAGCAATAAACTGGTTATATGTATATATTATAACACTACGCGTTATATATCTGGGTGACTGGGTCCTAGGTCAATAATGAAGACTACGTGTTATATATTTGTGTTGTCTGACGTATTATAAAGCGGGTCTGTATGGTTCATCTCTGTTTACAGCCTGTGCAAACACACACACACACACACACACACATACACACACACACACACACACACACACTTACACATACACACACACACACACACACATACATACACACACACACACACACACATGTACGGTCACGGTGGCCGAGCGCACTTAGTACTCTGTATTGGGAGCGCTAGCTCTGGTGTCGGGGGTTCGATCCCACGCGCCGGCAGGGGAAGTTCTCTCAAAAACTTTCCCTGGCCGTGAAGGCAAGATCTGGGCGGATCGTCTCGGGGGACCCACAAAGTCTCCTGCCCACGTTCTACTCCCTTGGGAGTATGTAGGCGCTCTCGTTAGCTGCCAGGATCAGTCTGTTGATCCATTAGGATAAGATCTAGGTTAAGTCTGTGTATTTTCAGCCCCATTGGCTGCCGGCTTGAAATAAACCGATTATTATTATTTATTATTATTACATACACATACACACACACACACATACACATACACACACATATACACACACACACACACATACACACACACACACACATATATAGACAGATAGACAGATATATAGATAGATAGATAGATAAATTAGATAGATAGATAGAGAGATCAATAGATGGATATATTCTATGTTTTATTAATTTCACCACAACACCAAACACCTCCAATGAAATTAATGAAAGCATATATGTGATCCACCAGGATTCGAACCTGGGTTATCACACACAGATTTTTAGACACCTTAACCATTACACCACCAAGACGGTTAAAGGTTTATACACACGCCTACGACTTATTATTCATTCTCGAATACTGGATATTAATCTAATCATGTTCATATTCCCACCGCACTATGGTATATATGGATAGATAGATTGATTGATTCATAATTAGATTTATACACTCAAACCATAATACCTCCAGTCTTAAGTCACAGGTAGAAAGTCTCCAATTAAAATAATATAGTTTCAATCTTAACTCCCAGAGGCGGTGTCGTAATTGATGAAAGGCTCGATGGATAAAACAAAACATATTTATATCGACGAGACCCATATTTTTATAGCTATATTGACTCCACAGACCTTGCTACATGACCGAGGTGGTCAGGTCATATTTCATGTAGAGAGACAGAGGATAATGACAGAAAAGGATAGCATAGCCGAGAGAGAGAGCGCGAGAGCGAGTGTGTGTGTGTGTGTGTGTAAAGAGAAAGAAAGAGTGTGTGTGTGTGTGGAAAGAGATTTAGAGTGTGTATGTGTGTGTGGTAGAAGTAGTGTTAGAGAGACAGAGATAATATAGACCACACCACATAGTAAACAAGTGATAGAGTGAAGGCTTGCTTATATTAGTCGTGTCTGGACAATATGTTAAGGCGGGGTAGCGATTTTTTTGTTGGTCTGTATATTAATTAATTTGTATAGTTTTTAGTTTCCATGCTAGACCTCCCTCAAGTTAAAAAAATAAAAAATAAATAAAAATAAAAAAATAGACCCCCTTTCAAGATAAATTAAAAATAAATCGGTAGAGAAATGTCCTGGCCAAAGGCCGGTTCCTTCTAATAATACAGGCTTGCTATCGCTCGACAGGAAAAAATAGACACCTAAATGGTACGAAAGGTCTTAAGATCGCCAAACTAATGGGCCAAACTTCTTAAAGTCTGATAACTAATGGGTCTAAACATGAGGAAGAAGGGGGACCAGAAAAACGACCCATCTCCCCTTAAATCGTGCGCTAGGCTGCAGTCATTTGGCGGCAGAATTTTGCTTGTCCTAAATATACTTACAAGATTTTTTTTTTTTTTTAAGTAAAAAAAAAAAAAAAAAAAAAAAAAGGTCCCACCCCTTTCCCATTCTTAAGTAAGCCATTTTAGATTTACAGAAGAGTGACCATTACTTGCATTACTGCATGTCCACAAACATTTCAGTAATGTAAGCATGTTTCCTTTTTTTTTTTTTTTTTTTTTTTTTTTTTTTTTTTTTTTTTATTGTGACAGTTACAAAGTGGTGTACAATCTATCTTATTCTAGTTACATTGTAGTTTATCTTATTGTACCAGTAACTCCCTACAATCAACCTAGTTGTTCCCTAATATACTTACAAGATAGGAGGACGCGTTTCTTACTTATAATTTGCTATACGTAGACGATTGTATTCAGTTTGGGCAGGAATTGTGGGAATCAGAAGGTTAATTAAGATTGATTTCACCCTTTTGATGACTAGAGGTCATTCTTATAGCTGCATGAAATCGTCTAGGCTAATGATACTCAAACTTAATGGGGAATGGTTCACTTTTTGGTCGATTATTTCATGTATATATTATTATGTTTTGAATTTACTCCCTTGATCTCCATCAAACTTGAAAACACATCCATTAGATCCCCCTTCTTGATTAATTTGTTAATTTTTCGGTAGATCATTTCCTGGCCGAAGGCCGGTTCATCTAAAGTTACAGGCTCACTTTCGTTCGCCACGGAAAAATTGTCACATAAATAGTCAGAAAGGTCTTAATATTGACAAATACATGGGACGAAAGGTCTTAAAATCGACAAACTAATAGGCAAATACCTTAAAATTTTGAAAACTAATGGGGCTAAACATGAGGAAGAATGGGTGACCAGAAAAACTACCCATCTCCCTTGAACGTGAATTAGCGTCATACATTCTAAAAAAAATGCTGGGTGTAGAAAGAGTTATTATAAAGAGTCCATAATAATGTACTAATATAAAGGTGTATTGGTGTTAATATAATCACCTAAGGCGTAAGGCCATACTCACCTAAATCAGTATCAATATAGGCCTACCCGATGATCTTATATACCGGTACCTTTTTCATACTCTGTTTATACCGTTGATTGTTGACAGTGTACGTATACCCTTGATTGTTGACAGTGTACGTATACCCTTGATTGTTGACAGTGTACGTATACCCTTGATTGTTGACAGTGTACGTATACCCTTGATTGTTGACAGTGTACGTATACCCTTGATTGTTGACAGTGTACGTATACCCTTGATTGTTGACAGTGTACGTATACCCTTGATTGTTGACAGTGTACGTATACCCTTGATTGTTGACAGTGTACGTATACCCTTGATTGTTGACAGTGTACGTATACCCTTGATTGTTGACAGTGTACGTATACCCTTGATTGTTGACAGTGTACGTATACCCTTGATTGTTGACAGTGTACGTATACCCTTGATTGTTGACAGTGTACGTATACCCTTGATTGTTGACAGTGTACGTATACCCTTGATTGTTGACAGTGTACGTATACCCTTGATTGTTGACAGTGTACGTATACCCTTGATTGTTGACAGTGTACGTATACCCTTGATTGTTGACAGTGTACGTATACCCTTGATTGTTGACAGTGTACGTATACCCTTGATTGTTGACAGTGTACGTATACCCTTGATTGTTGACAGTGTACGTATACCCTTGATTGTTGACAGTGTACGTATACCCTTGATTGTTGACAGTGTACGTATACCCTTGATTGTTGACAGTGTACGTATATACCCTTGATTGTTGACAGTGTACGTATACCCTTGATTGTTGACAGTGTACGTATACCCTTGATTGTTGACAGTGTACGTATACCCTTGATTGTTGACAGTGTACGTATACCCTTGATTGTTGACAGTGTACGTATACCCTTGATTGTTGACAGTGTACGTATACCCTTGATTGTTGACAGTGTACGTATACCCTTGATTGTTGACAGTGTACGTATACCCTTGATTGTTGACAGTGTACGTATAGACTATCCAAGGGGTTAAATTGAACTGTGTTACTGTAACTCGTGCGACGTTTTGGGGGTTACTAGGAATTTAATTAATATTGAAGGTTTTGGTTGTTTGACCATTTTCAAGCAATGTGTTTTTAGTTTACTCATTTGAGTAAAACCAAAATGCCTTCCCAGATCTTCAAGATTAAACAATAAAAACGCCCCCCAAACCCCCTTCAAGCTAAATATGTACATGTTGTCTGCATACAAATGTCCCGGCCGAAGGCCAGTTTCGCCTAAATTGCAGGCTCGTTATTTCTTGCCCAGAAAATATCGACACCTGAATAGCGTGAAGTGCATTATAATCGCCAAACAAATAAGGTGGAATGTCTTCAAATCTCCGAACTAATGTATTGAAACTAGGAGGGTGCCAAAAAGTACCGCCATGCACAACATAGGGTTAACCCATTCTCTGGCCGCCCATGGACCTAATTAGAGTCCCTCGTAGATCAACACTAATATTCCCGACCCTATCCTATAAAACACACAAACCTATAATAACGGTATAATATGCAATAATTGGGTTTATTGATTAGGATTTACTTGTCTACATTTATATATAATGGATTTATTAAAGTGTGTATAATAATCTTCCTATTTAACGATTATAAATAGTACTATGCTCATTACCCATGTAGTACAATGGTAAATGTCTCTCAATATCCTCAACGATCTTACATAACATGTTCATACTTTTGTCACTTTGATGTATGAGCGCTTAGGCGTGTACACAATTAACCCTTATCATTCTATGTCCCACCCGTTAATAATAAGAGGACCTTCCACATATCATTTATGGGCCTTTAGTCATGTTTGAGTCGTACAAATATATTAATCATCTAATGTACCAAACATACAAAATCAGGAACGGTAGATCTGTAACGGATGGACTGTTGCGATATATTTATGAATATACTTTTGTTATGAATGATAAAACACGGTTATAAACTTAATGTACCGTACGGTATATAAATATGTATTATTAAATCAGTTTCCCTAGTCACCTAGTGAGGGTTAAAGTCTGAATCACTTGTCCTTCAACTAAAATCGTCCACACTTCTCTGAGGTGAACTTTTAAGGGGGGTCACCTGCTTTGTTTTATCTTTCTCTCCTTTTCTCTGGCTTGTATCCATTCGGCCCCATTCAACCAACTGTTTGAAGACGTTTATCCCCATTCAGGTGTTGATTTCTTCCTGGCGAGCGATAGCGAACCAGCATTGTATGGAGAAATCCGGCTTCGCCGGATAAATTTTTCTACAAATCTACAAATTTAGCTTGCTGTAAAAAAAAATATATATATATACAGTATACATATATTTATATATATATATATATATATTATATATATATATATATATATATATATATATATATATATATATATACTGTATATATATATATATATATATCATATATATATATATATATATATATATATATATACAGTATATATATATATCTGCTGGCTCGCTGCCGCTCGCCAGGAAAATATTGACACCTGCATGGGGGTAAACGTCTTAAAACAGTATGCTGAATGGGGTCGAATGGATACAACTCAGAGAGAGAGAGTGAGAAAGAGAGAAAAAAACGATGTGGGCCCCGTTAAATCAATTATGTCACTAACTTAAGTTATCCTAAGTTTAGTTTCCGATACCAGTGGCAAATATCCCAGAAGTGTTGCCGGATTAATGTTGACCAACGAGTATTGACGATATAAGTTATGTGATACCCCTCTTAGATGCAGGCAATACAACTCGCGATTTACATTTGAGGGTGTTTGGAGTTGTCGTGTGATACCCCTCTTAGATGCAGGCAATATAACTCGCGATTTACATTTGAGGGTGTTTGGAGTTGTCGTGTGATACCCCTCTTAGATGCAGGCAATATAACTCGCGATTTACATTTGAGGGTGTTTGGAGTTGTCGTGTGATACCCCTCTTAGATGCAGGCAATATAACTCGCGATTTACATTTGAGGGTGTTTGGAGTTGTCGTGTGATACCCCTCTTAGATGCAGGCAATATAACTCGCGATTTACATTTGAGGGTGTTTGAAGTTGTCGTGTGATACCCCTCTTAGATGCAGGCAATATAACTCGCGATTTACATTTGAGGGTGTTTGGAGTTGTCGTGTGATACCCCTCTTAGATGCAGGCAATATAACTCGCGATTTACATTTGAGGGTGTTTGGAGTTGTCGTGTGATACCCCTCTTAGATGCAGGCAATATAACTCGCGATTTACATTTGAGGGTGTTTGAAGTTATTTGAATTCATACAGATTATATACCGTATAACAGCAGTGATCGGCCACCCTCCGCCATATTGGTGCCACTATACTTTTTGTTTTTTCTTTCTTTTTTCCGGCTGACGGTAAATTGCCATATAATCATCTTAATTACTTGCTATTACGAAGATTTTGAAGCGAAATACGTTGCTGATTATGAAAACTTGGCCATAAGATGATGCAGAGACATAGACCTAGTAGTTTCATATTTGTTCATTAAGTATCGAGAATACAGCTGCTAAAGGATTCAATATACCATCAGCTGGAAATAAACCGACTATAGTGTCACTGGCTTCTCTTTGCACTCCAATTATTCCATGCCCATAATAAACATTGGTGCATTAGGCGATACTGGTACCGAATATAACGTTTGGTGCATTAGGCGATACTGGTACCGAATATAACTTTGGTGCATTAGGCGATACTGGTACCGAATATAACGTTTGGTGCATTAGGCGATACTGGTACCGAATATAACGTTTGGTGCATTAGGCGATACTAGTACCGAATATAACGTTTGGTGCATTAGGCGATACTGGTACCGAATATAACGTTTGGTCTCGGGATCTAACTCTTACTTGTTCATAAATAATATCACCCCGTTCCTTGGTAACTGCGGAACCGAAATGGCGTCCAAAGAAAACTATGCTCTATCTCTCTCTCCACTGACCATTCGCCCTATCTCTCTGTTGTAAATAACCTCTGAACTGGAGACTATCAATTAACTGGAGGCTTAAATCGGTCCGCGCTAACCAGGATTTGATTGATTATTTTAGCGTGTGGAAGGGTTGCTGATAGGCTGTAATGGCTTTGCTTGTTTGTTATTTATTTGTTTTTGTTGTATATGTTACTGTGTGTATTTACCTATTTGTATTTACCTATTTGTAGTATACAGGAGTTGAGCTTTTTAGGCTCGTATTGTCCCGCTTCTTGAGTTACAATTATCTAACTTTGCCTTAAAAATATGAATGTTTTTTGGACACACACCACTTCCTCTTCTAACTGATTCCATTTACTTATACTTCTGTAAGGGAAACTATACTTTCTCACATCTCCTTTGCATCTTCCCTTCATTAGCTAATATTCTATGTCCCCTAGTTCTACCATTATCTTTCACAATATAATCCTTCTTGTCCACCTTCTCGAGTCCTCTCACACATTTGTACATCATAATCATATCGCCTCTCTCCCTCCTATCCCTTAGAGATGGTAAATCTAATTTCTTTAATCTCTCCTCATATGGTAATTCTCTCAGTTCTAGTATCATCCTAGTTGCAGCTCTCTGAACCTTTTCCAGCTTCTGTGTATGCTTTTTTAGATGTGGTGCCCACACCACTGCCGCATAGGCTATTCCAGTCTTGGTCTCACCAATGTTTTTATAATTTTGTCCAGCATCTCTTCGTTTATATAGTTAAAGGCAATTTTTATTCTGTTTAACAGTCCATATGTTTCTCCCACTATCTTATTAATATGATTCTCAGGTGAAAGATCATCCCTAACAGTTATCCCTAAGTCCCTTTCTTTCTCTGATGGGTTAATAGTATGTTCTCCTAACTTATATTCCATATGAGGCCTTCTTTTACTTACTCCCATTTCCACTACATGACATTTATTTGTGTTGAATTCCATTTTCCACTTCTTGCTCCATTGATCTATCCTATCCAAATCCCTCTGTAATTCCCTTCCACTGTTTTCATCTTCTATACGCTTCATGATCTTGGCATCATCTGCGAACATATTCATATATGCTTTTATATCCTTTGGCATGTCGTTAATGTATATTAGAAACATTATGGGAGCCAGCACCGCTCCCTGGGGAACTCCACCTGTGCCTTTCCACGTAGAAAATTTATCTCTGATAGTAGTCCTCATCTGTCTCCCTGAAAGATAGTCCTCCATCCAATTTGACAAACTACCCTGAATCCCTCCATACTCTTTTAGTTTCCACTTCAGCCTGCTATGCGATACTCTGTCAAAAGCCTTCTTCATGTCAATATATACGCAGTCCACCCATTCATCTCTCTCTTGTAATATGTCAACCACTCTGTCATAAAAACTGAGTAGATTTGTAACACATGAGGTACCTTCATACAATTTGACAAACTACCCTGAATCCCTCCATACTCTTTTAGTTTCCACTTCAGCCTGCTATGCGATACTCTGTCAAAAGCCTTCTTCATGTCAATATATACGCAGTCCACCCATCCATCTCTCTCTTGTAATATGTCAACCACTCTGTCATAAAAACTGAGTAGATTTGTAACACATGAGGTACCTTCCCTGAATCCAAATTGCCTGCTAGATAGTAGATTATTTGTTTCCAAGTAAATCATCAACTTTTCTTAATTATTTTCTCACAGATTTTGCACACTATACTAGTAAGTGACACAGGTCGATAATTTAATGGATGCTCCCTGTTCCCACCTTTATAAATCGGTACAATGTTGGCTCTCTTCCAGTCCATTGGTAATTTTCCCACTTCCAGAGAGTATTTCATTATCTCATATAAGGGTTTCACTAGTTCGTCAGCCATTCTTTCAAAATCCATCCCGCTACATTGTCAGGTCCCACTGCTTGTTTCACATCTAGTCCTTTCATTATTTCTACTAGCACATCTGGGAGAAACTTAATCTCTCCCAGTTTATTACCAATTTCATTAATGTCACCTACCGGTACTTCTTCAAAGTTCTCATCTTTAGTATATACTGAGTGTAGTGTATTGTTCATAACTTCACACATATTCTGATCGTCATCATAAATGGTCCCTTCAACTTTCAACCTCACTATTCTATCCCTTACCTTCATTTTACTATTTACAAACCTATAGAACAGCTTACACCTTTTTTCTAGCTGCGTAGTCTATACCCCGACGAGTTCACATTGCTGCCAGCTTCTCTCTGTTCCCAATCCACCTCTTTACAGTTGAAGTCCCCTACTATAATTAATTCATTGTTTTTACGAGTAAATTTTTCAATAGAAATAATCATCTCATCTTTGAAAAATGTGTATTCCTCATCTTCCCAAGCCCCTGTGTAGGGCGGAATGTAGGCCACTGCAATATCCGCCTTTTGATTGTCATCATCTGTCAATTCTACCGCTAATATTTCTGCTTTACTATTATTCAGATCAATCATTCTTGTTTTCAATTTATTATGCGTAAGAATTAGCACCCCTCCCCCAGGCGCCAATCTTGTCTTCTTTATGTGTGTGTGTGTGTCACACAGTGGCGTAGCTAGGGGGGGGGGGGGGGGGGGGGCTGTTTGAAATCGCCCCCCGGGCCCCCAAATGGATCTGAAAATAATATTAATTATACTAATAGTATATACTGTATATATAAGTAATATTAATAATGAGTAAAATAAACACCATGTGTGTTTTCTGATTTAACCTCTTTCTTTTCTTCTATCCTGCGACGTCATGGGTATTTAAAATTAGAAAAATAACGATCACTCCATAGTCCATCAGTATTGATTTGGCGGTGCAAGGGGAAACATCGTCGCTCTCGCTCCTAGCCTCCTACCCGCCACTTGCTTAGGACGCACTGCCTATAGGTAGGCCTAATGATTATACTTTATATACATTACTATTGAGTTTGACAGTTGGTTAATATACTGTGTTTTTCGTAAGCATGTGTAAAGGAATAATAAGATATAGCCTAATTTGACAACAAGAAACATGGTGATTGTTAGTAAGTTGAGTGTATAATCGAAGATTAGGCCTACATACAATTATATATAAATATATGAACCAAAAATTTCTGTAATATTTTCTTTTTCGTGAACTGTAATGGTCAAATCGATAGCTATATTTCATAGATAACCTATGTACTTAACCTTGTGAGAAAGTTGAGTGGTATCGAAGATATTTGTAGAGTAGGCTAAACTTCTAAAGTGCTAAATATTTAGGCCTTGAAATTTGTAGGACTATGTTTTGGTCTCATATTTTTTCTCGAACTGTAGGGGGCCTAACATAGCCTATACAATGTTTATGGTCTTACTAAACCTTAGCTTTATCGTGAAAAAGATGCATAGTCGTTTAATATTAGTCAATTAAGTATGGGTGCAATACATCAGCTAAAATAGAGCATAGAGAGGCAACATTAATGGTGTAGAGTGTAGGCTACCTTGGTTAGGCTATGAGCACTATGACTCATTCTTTCAAATTTAGACTCTGGATAACTTTTATTTATGCTACCATACGCCTTCCATATAGGCTATAGGCTATGGTGGCTGTACATATCAAGCCCAGGAACTGTGAAATAAGAAGGAACACAGTTGTGAGCATTGAATACTCGTTTGTAGGTTAATCTAGCCCTTTGGCTGGTTCAGGGTCAGGTGCAAACGTTGGTAAGCTTTCTAACAAGTTACTGGGGTTCTCAAGAAGAGGCCCCCAGTATTGAGATTTGAGGTAATGCATAGCTTGATTAGGCCTACCAATGACGCCTATTTTAATCCCTAACGCCAGTGGTGGGGTTGAAATAATATTTTAATGTTATCACGTTTCATATACATTATTATTTTGTATTATTTTATTAGTATTATATTTTATGTTCTTATTTCAGACATGCCTAATGAACGACAAAGAGAAAGAGTTCATCAAAGTGGTATATGTTTTACAGTATTGTACCATCCATTGTACATGTATTCCTAATCCATTAGATAACGGTGATATAATAATTAATTGTATATTAAATTATTACCAGTACCCCACTATTGAGTCATGGATATCGTCAAAATGCACCTAGGTAGCATTATTATTCTAAAATTTTCTCGGGCGGGGGCTTACAGCGCCCCCCCAACCCCCCAGCTGATTAGGCTCGCTTCGCTCGCCACCCCCACCCCCTTCTATAATAAGCAAACCATGGAGGGGGCCCCTCCAGGCACCAAGCCCCTTGGGCCTCCAAATCTCTAGCTACGCCCCTGCTCAGTGTGTGTGTGTCTGAATGTCTGTCTGTCTATGTCTCTGTCTGTCTGTGTGTGTGCGTGTGTGTCTGTCTGTTTCTGTGTGTCTGTATGTGTGTGTGTACTAAACTGATGGCGTTATTATTTGTTATATTTTGGCCACCATTAGATTATTTCAATCGGCTTAAGAAGGATTGGAAGGGCTCATTGGGTATAAAAGCTTCATTTGTTTATTTGTTGTGTTGTATAGGCTATCTCTGTAGTAATGATGTGGGCATAATAGAACATATACCAGTAACTAACACAATTGGTACACATTTTAGCTTTATACTTTGACTACATTTTAGGTACCCTGGTAGTATCATTATTTGGCATTGGTAATGTTCAATGTTCATGTGTTCAAACATCCTGAATAAGCGTTCAAATCATAACACAAATGTTATTATTACACACTTATTATGCTTGACGTTTTTGTTACAAATCTTATTCCGGTTGAAGGCCGGTTCCTCCTAAACAAATGTTTTATTAATTTCACCACAACACCAAACACATCCAATGAAATTAATGAAAGCATATATGTGATCCACCAGGATTCGAACCTGGGTTATCACACACAGATTTTTAGACACCTTAACCATTACACCACCAAGACGGTTAAAGGTTTATGCACACGCCTATGACTTATTATCCATTCTCGAATACTGGATGTTAATCTAATCATGTTCATATTCCCACCTCACTATGGTAGCCTAATGTTTCGGTGAGAGGAAAGAATATTGATGGGGCACAGATCATATAGACCGGCCTCGCTACGAAATATCCCTGAACCTACTGATAATCTACAGTATTTTTTATTAATTTCGCCTCAACACCAAACACCTCTAATGAAATACAGGCTCGCTGACGTTCGCCAGGAAAAAATCGACACCTAAATGGCACAAAAGGTCTTAAAATTGCCAAACTAATGGGACGAACGTCTTAAGGTATCAAAACTAATAGGGCTAAACATGAAGGAGATGGGGCTCCAGAAAAGAAAATCGCCTTAAGGGGTGGTGGGAACATGTAGAGGCTTAAGGGGGGTCACCGGTTTTTTTTTTTTTTTTTTTTTTATCTTTCTTTCATTTTCTCTTTTTCCCTGGCTTGTATCCATTCGGCCCCATTCAGCCAACTGTTTTAAGAAGTTTGTCCCCATCCAGGTGTCGATTTCTTCCTGGCGAACGATAGCGAGCCAGCATTGTATGGAGAAATCCGGCTTCAGAAATTTTTCTATCGAAAAATTTACAAATTTTGCTTGCTGTCAAAAAATATATATATGTATGCTGGCTCGCAACAGCTTGCCAGAAAAATATTGACACCTGGATGGGGGTAAACGTCTTAAAACAGTAGGCTGAATGAGACCGAATGGATACAAGCCAAATTCAGGGAATACATCTTATCAATCTTAAGGGGCAAAACGTCTTAATATCTCAACATTGATGGAATGAAACAGAGAGTGTCCAAAAAGATCCCTCAAATAAGATGGGTTTATTTTAACCAAAATATTGTTAACTCCTTTAGCCCGATGACCTTTGATTCAGGCTAAAATGATACGATCATAAGCAGTTTCTGAAGGACAAATGCTATTCATAGGATTAATTGAGATCGTATTTACCTCATAGAGTCCGAGAGGTACGGTAGGTTGTAAGATAAAGACAATCGTCTAATGGTAACCAGAATAGGCCTAAGATGAAAGTTACGTGATCGTGCTGGAGGGGTCAATTAGCCCATTAACTCTCACATATCCTGTGTATGATAATTAAAATAATCTATCAATATAATGACAGAATACGTTAAAATTTAAATATTATGTGATGCATTAACGTCAATGGTTAAAGGCAATCTGTAACCTTATATGTGATGCATTAACGTCAATGGTTAAAGGCAATCTGTAACCTTTCATATAACGGTATATAATAGATTGGTTATTATATTATACTACTGCGCGTTATATATATATATATATATATATATATATATATATATATATATATATATATATATATATATATATACAGTATATATATATACGGTTTATTATTAAGTATATATCACAAAAACACGTGAGCTACTAAATGCTTTTACTTTCAGCCGGAACTCGAACCACCGTCAGTCAGGACCAGAATCTATGCTTTCAACTCTACCACGGCGTGATAAAGAATATTTAACTTTTTCCTATCTATATTAACCCTTATTTAGCGGGTTAGGCGATCTATTTGACCATAGCGCCCAGCGTTTTTTTTTTTTACCCTAAATAGGGTTGTTTACGTGATCATTTTCATGCCTAAATAAGACCCAGAG
This sequence comes from Paralithodes platypus, assembly GCA_032716605.1. NCBI lineage: Eukaryota > Metazoa > Arthropoda > Malacostraca > Decapoda > Lithodidae > Paralithodes > Paralithodes platypus. Next base: position 1,640,747 of record CM064482.1, on the reverse strand, counting down.
TGTAAAACAAGTATCTATCCCTGAAAGGGCGTAAACAGAGCTTTTCAATGACACCCGTACCATCCTTGTACGACCACTGGTTCTCTTACAACAACACGAGTGCAAAAACCCTGTAATTAGGTAAGTTCCCTACATAATTCCCTGAGTGAGAAAGGAGGGGGAGAAAGTAGAATACAGTTCAGTATGTCCACGGTGGTCCGTGTGGAGCGGTCATAGTGTTGCTACGCTCCTCACACCGCTCAGCTCTCTCTCTCTCAGCAACATTACGTGGTGAAAATGGCGAACGACATAAGTTGTGAACCGCCACATAGTCCAAATTTATTTCACACACATAAGTTGCGCGCCGACAGTTAAGGGTTAATGAAATGGGAAATCCTACTTGGAAAAAGTATTCCATTTCATACACAAGTCATAGGACCCCTCTCCTGTCCTCACTGTCGGCGGTTGTCCCGGATCATAGTATAAATATATAACTATATATATATATATATAGAGAGAGAGAGAGAGAGAGAAACCTACACACAGGTATGGAATCTGTAGTGTACCGTACACTACCTTGTTACTCATAAAGGCAATCTCTCTCTCTCACACACACACACATATATATAGAGAGAGAGAGACCTACACACAGGTATGGAATCTGTAGTGTACCGTACACTACCTTGTTACTCATAAAGGCAATCTCTCTCTCTCACACACACACACACATATATATATATATAGAGAGAGAGAGACCTACACACAGGTATGGTATCTGTAGTGTACCGTACACTACCTTGTTACTCATAAAGGCAATCTCTCTCTCTCACACACACACACACATATATATATATAGAGAGAGAGAGAGACCTACACACAGGTATGGAATCTGTAGTGTACCGTACACTACCTTGTTACTCATAAAGGCAATCTCTCTCTCTCACACACACATATTCTCACTTTTATATCACTCACTTATTCTTACCTTTAATCTCATACTCACTCTTAATCACACACACACACACACACACATTTTCACGCTCTCTCACACACACAAACTCACTTTTAATTACACACTCATGCTCAAACACACACTCTTACTCTTATATCACACTTATACTTACTCTAAATCACACTCACTCTTAATCACACACTTTCACTGGCACTCTCACACACACACATTTTCACTTTTATACACTCTCAATTTGAATCACTCACTCACTCTCACTTTTAATCACTCACTCACTCTCACTTTTAATCACTTACTCTCTCACTTTTAATAACTTGCTCACTCTCTCACTTTTATTAATTCGCTCACTCTCTCACTTTTAATCACTCACTCTCACTTTTAATCACTCGCTCACTCTCTCACTTTTGATTACTTACTCTCACTTTTAATAACTCACTTTTATTAACTCGCTCACTCTCTCTCTTTTATTAACTCGCTCACTCTCTCACTTATAATAACTCGCTCACTCTCTCACTTATAATCACTCTCTCTCTCTCACTCTTTATCACTCGCTCACTCTCTCACTTTTAATCACTCGCTCACTCTCTTACTCTTAATCACTCGTTCACTCTCTCACTTTTAATCACTCGCTCACTCTCTCACTTTTAATCACTCACTCACTCCCTCACTTTTAATCACTCGCTCACTCCCTCACTTTTAATCACTCACTCACTCCCTCACTTTTAATCACTCACTCACTCCCTCACTTTTAATCACTCACTCACTCCCTCACTTTTAATCACTCGCTCACTCCCTCACTTTTAATCACTCGCTCACTCCCTCACTTTTAATCACTCACTCACTCCCTCACTTTTAATCACTCACTCACTCCCTCACTTTTAATCACTCGTTCACTCCCTCACATTTAATCACTCGCTCACTCTCACTTTTAATAACTCGCTCACTCTCTCACTTTTAATCACTCACTCACTCTCTCACTTTTAATCACTCGCTCACTCTCTCACTTTTAATCACTCGCTCACTCTCTCACTTTTAATCACTCGCTCACTCTCTCACTTTTAATCACTCGCTCACTCTCACTTTTAATCACTCGCTTACTCCCTCACTTTTAATCACTCGTTCACTCCCTCACTTTTAATCACTCGCTCACTCTCACTTTTAATCACTCGCTCACTCTCTCACTTTTAATCACTCGCTCACTCTCTCACTTTTAATCACTTGCTCACTCTCTCACTTTTAATCACTCTCACTCTCACTTTTAATCACTCGCTCACTCTCTCACTTTTAATCACTCGCTCACTCTCTCACTTTTAATCACTCGCTCACTCTCTCAATTTTAATTACTCGCTCACTCTCTCACTTTTAATCACTCGCTCACTCTCTCACTTTGAATCACTCGCTCACTCTCTCACTTTTAATTACTCGCTCACTCCCTCACTTTTAATCACTCGCTCACTCTCTCACTTTTAATCACTCGCTCACTCTCAATTTTAATTACTCGCTCACTCTCTCACTTTTAATCACTCGCTCACTCTCTCACTTTGAATCACTCGCTCTCTCACGTTTCACTCACTCATTTTCCTCCATTTCATTAACTCCCAAGGCTTTCAATGTACTGTCCCTCCCACACATACACACTCATAGAGAGAGAGAGAGAGAGAGAGAGAGTGTGTGTGTGTTAGAGAGAGATAATTAGACAGTCATGTATACTGTACATAATATCAACACACACTCACACACACACAGACACGTACATGATGAGACACACACTCATATAATTATAAACACACATACATTATTAATTATGATAATTAAAGACAGGTCGAAGCCCAAACGCGTTATAGAGAATATGCACAAAGACCCTTCTTAAGCTGCATAAAATCGTCTAATTTAGCAAGAATAAATGTACAAAAGATGCCATCATGCTAAAACGGCTAAGTGTCTTACTGTTTTAAACTAACTAAATAGATCTAGCACTTACTTGTGGTTAGTATGTTAAGGGGAGATGAGCGTATTTATTTGTTTATTTATTGATATTTTTATTATGTATTTTAGTTTCTTCGTTAGACCTCAATCAAGCTTAATAAAATACCCCACCAAGACCCTCTTTCAAGGTGAATTTGTAAATTTTTCGATATAAAAAGGTCTAGGCCGCAGGCCAATTCCAGGCTCGCGATAAATCGACACCTAAATAACTAAAGAACAAGAAAAGTCTTAATATTGACAAATAAATGGGGTCAAAGGTCTTAAAATCGCCAAACTAATGGGTGAACGTCTTACAATCTGAAAAGTAATGGGGCTAAACATGAGGAAGAAGGAGGACCAGAAAAACGCCCCCACTCCTCATAATACTGTATATTTGGCGTAGCCTACAGGTAGCTACTAACTGAATCACCCACATACAGGTAGCTACTAACTGAATCACCCACATACAGGTAGCTACTAACTGAATCACCCACATACAGGTAGCTACTAACTGAATCACCCACATACAGGTAGCTACTAACTGAATCACCCACATACAGGTAGCTACTAACTGAATCACCCACATACAGGTAGCTACTAACTGAATCACCCACATACAGGTAGCTACTAACTGAATCACCCACATACAGGTAGCTACTAACTGAATCACCCACATACAGGTAGCTACTAACTGAATCACCCACATACAGGTAGCTACTAACTGAATCACCCACATACAGGTAGCTACTAACTGAATCACCCACATACAGGTAGCTACTAACTGAATCACCCACATACAGGTAGCTACTAACTGAATCACCCACATACAGGTAGCTACCAACTGAATCACCCACATACAGGTAGCTACTAACTGAATCACCCACATACAGGTAGCTACTAACTGAATCACCCACATACAGGTAGCTACCAACTGAATCACCCACATACAGGTAGCTACTAACTGAATCACCCACATACAGGTAACTACTAACTGAATCACCCACATACAGGTAGCTACTAACTGAATCACCCACATACAGGTAGCTACTAACTGAATCACCCACATACAGGTAGCTACTAACTGAATCACCCACATACAGGTAGCTACTAACTGAATCACCCACATACAGGTAGCTACTAACTGAATCACCCACATACAGGTAACTACTAACTGAATCACCCACATACAGGTAGCTACTAACTGAATCACCCACATACAGGTAGCTACTAACTGAATCACCCACATACAGGTAGCTACTAACTGAATCACCCACATACAGGTAGCTACTAACTGAATCACCCACATACAGGTAGCTACTAACTGAATCACCCACATACAGGTAGCTACTAACTGAATCACCCACATACAGGTAGCTACTAACTGAATCACCCACATACAGGTAGCTACTAACTGAATCACCCACATACAGGTAGCTACTAACTGAATCACCCACATACAGGTAGCTACTAACTGAATCACCCACATACAGGTAACTACTAACTGAATCACCCACATACAGGTAGCTACTAACTGAATCACCCACATACAGGTAGCTACTAACTGAATCACCCACATACTCGCAACCACTCTCCCACTATTTCCCCCCCCACATACAACCACTCTCCCACTATCTCCCCCCCCCCAGACCCACATACTCACAACCACTCTCCCACTATCTCCGCCCCCCACACCCACACCCACATACAACCACTCTCCCACTATCTCCCATCCACACCCACACCCACATACAACCACTCTCCCCCCCCCACCCACATACAACCACTCTCCCACTATTTCTCCCCCCCCAACACCCACACCCACATAAAACCAATGTCCCACCATCTCTCCCCCCACACCCACTCCCACACCCACATACAACCACTCTCCCACTATCTCCCCCCCCACACCCACATCCCCCCACCCACATCCAACCACTCTCCCACTATCTCCCCCCCCCACATCCAACCACTCTCCCCCACATCCACACCCACATACAACCACTCTCCCACTATCTCCCATCCACACCCACACCCACATACAACCACTCTCCCCCCCCCCCACCCCACATACAACCACTCTCCCACTATTTCTCCCCCCCCCCCCCCCCAACACCCACACCCACATAAAACCACTCTCCCACTATCTCTCCCCACACCCACTCCCACACCCACATACAACCACTCTCCCACTATCTCCCCCCCCACACCCACATACAACCACTCTCCCACTACCTGTCCCCCCCCACACCCACACCCACATACAACCACTCTCCCACTATCTCTCCCCCACATCCACCACAACCACTCTCTCCACTATATCTCCCCCCCACCCCAAACCCACATACAACCACTCTCCCACTTCTCCCCCCCCCCCCCACATCCACCACTCTCCCACTACTCTCCCCACACCCCCCCCCCACATCAACCACTCTCCCCACCACATCCACACCCACATACAACCACTCTCCCACTATCTCCCCCCCCCCACATCCAACCACTCTCCCCCACATCACACCCACATACAACCACTCTCCCACTATCTCTCCCCCACCCACACCAACCACTCTCCCACTATCTCTCACCCACACCCACACCAAACCACTCTCTCCCCATATCTCTCCCCCCACACCACACCCATACAACCACTCTCCCACTACCTCTCCCCCACTTCCACACCCACATACAACCACTCTCCCACTATCTCTCCCCCACACCCACATACAACCACTCTCCCAGTATCTCTCACCCACACCCACACCAAACCACTCTCCCACTATCTCTCCCCCACACCCACATACAACCACTCTCCCACTATCTCTCACCCACACCCACACCAAACCACTCTCCCACTATCTCTCCCCCACACCCACACCCACATACAACCACTCTCCCACTATCTCTCACCCACACCCACATACAACCACTCTCACACTATCTCTCACCCACACCCACATACAACCACTCTCCCACTATCTCTCCCCCACACCCACACCCACGTACAACCACTCTCCCACTATCTCTCACCCACACCCACACCCACATACAACCACTCTCACACTGTCTCCCCCCCCACACCCAAATACAACCACTCTCCCACTATCTCTCACCCACACCCACACCCACATACAACAACTCTCCCCCACACCCACATACAACCACACCCACACATACACCCACACCCACATAAAACCACTCTCCCACTATCTCTCCCCACACCCACACCCACATACAACCACTCTCCCACTATCTACCCCCCCCCACATCCACATACAACCACTCTCCCACTATCTCTCCCCCCACACCCACACCCACATACAACCACTCTCCCACTATCTCTCCCCCACATCCACATACAACCACTCTCCCACTATCTCTCCCCCCCACTCCCAAACCCACATACAACCACTCTCCATCTATCTCCCCCCCCCCACATCCAACCACTCTCCCCCACACCCACACCCACATATAACCACTCTCCCACTACCTCTCCCCCACATCCACACCCACATACAACCACTCTCCCACTCTCTCTCCCCCACACCCACATACAACCACTCTCCCACTATCTCTCACCCACACCCACACCAAACCACTCCCCCACTATCTCTCGCCCACACCCACACCCACATACAACCACTCTCCCACTATCTCTCACCCACACCCACATAAAACCACTCTCCCACTATCTCTCACCCACACCCACACCCACATACAAACACTCTCCCACTATCTCTCCCCCACACCCACACCCACACCCACATACAACCACTCTCCCACTATCTCTCCCCCACACCCACACCCACATACAACCACTCTCCCACTATCTCTCACCCACACCCACATACAACCACTGTCACACTATCTCTCACCCACACCCACATACAATCACTCTCCCACTATCTCTCCCCCACACCCACACCCACGTACAACCACTCTCCCACTATCTCTCACCCACACCCACACCCACATACAACCACTCTCACACTGTCTGCCCCCCCACGCCCCAATACAACCACTCTCCCACTATCTCTCCCCCACACCCACACCCACACCCACATACAACAACTCTCCCACTATCTCACCCCCACACCCACATACAACCACTCTCCCCCACACCCACACCAACATACAACCACTGTCTCTCACCCACACCCACACCCACTCTCCCACTATCTCTCCCCACTATCTCTTTAGTCGTTTAAGGAGAAGTCATCAAGGATCATCGTCTCAGGAATCGTCCCCCGGCTCGGTGTAGAGAGCCGATTTTACAACATAGCCACCAGCACAAATCGTTGTCTAGCAAACCTCTGCAGGAAGGAGAACGTGGGATTCGTCGACACCTGGGACAATTTCTACTACGATGACTATTTGTTTTCGGATGATGGAGTTCATCTGAACCAGGTGGGAGCAGCGCGTTTTGGGCGTCTTCTCAACGATGCGGTGAAGGATTTTCGGAGAAGAAATCGACTCAGCACAGGACAACCAGGAAGGAGGACCGAAGACAGCGAGGACGGCAATCTACAAAGGAATTAAATACTAATCCGTCAAGAACCGCGAATTTGGATAAAGCTCCACCAACACGACCAAAAATTCAAAACCGTCAGGGATAACGACCGAGGACCGAGGACAGCCATGAATGTAAATGTAGATCCGACCAGAACCAAAAATTTGATGAAAGAACGATCTGCGAGTTCTAAAACCGCAACTTTAAAGGTTTTCTATGCAAACGCTCGTAGCATACGCAATAAATTTTCAGATTTAGAGGAACTAGTGTTTACAGAAAATTATGATGTGATTGGCATAACAGAATCTTGGCTCAATACACAAGATAGAGACTTTTTAGCAGAGTATTCACTTCCCGGTTATGTAATGTTTGAGAACAGCCGAATAAATAAAAATGGAGGTGGCGTTTTATTTTATATCAAAGAAAGTCTTAACCCGACCCTCGTGTCAAAACCTCAAATTGTGAACGTCGACACATCTTTTGTGCTAATAAAGAATATAAAGGTACAAAAATAATACTTGCGTTAATATACAGACCTCCAGCTCAATCAGTGCAAACTGACCGAGAAATTTACGAACAAATTGCAGATGTAAGTAACTCACAAGATACCGTAATTTTTGGCGACTTTAATTTACCTGTGACCAAGTGGGGCGATACTCTTACTTCACACTCCGGACATGACTTGTATACGAACTTGCAAGAGAGTTCGCTTTATCAATTTGTTCGAATGCCGACCCGTGGTAATAACGTTCTTGACATTGTACTTGCAACAAAAGAAGAATTGATAGAGAATTTGAATGTTGGTGATGAATTCAGTAACAGCGACCATCGTACGATAACTTTCACTTTAAAGTTTACTAGTAACGAACCAAATAGTAGCATCGAAAAAGTCCCTAATTTCAAGAAAGCAAACTTCCATAAACTTAGAGCTATGTTTAAAGAAACTGACTGGAGCTTTTTAATTAACAATAACGACATAAATACATCTTGGAAGTTATTCGAAACCACTTACCTAAAAGCAGTGCAAGACTGCATACCATCGAAAATACGGCGTCCAGGCCATAATAATAAGCCCAAATGGTGGAATAAAGATATTTCAAACTGCCTGCTTGCTAAAAAATGTGCTAATGATAGATTAAAATCCTCACAAAATGACGAAGAACGGGTGAAATTTGTAGAGCTACGACGCAAAGCCAAAAAGTTAATTAAGCAAAGTAAAAAGACCTTAGAGTTACATATTGCGAATCAAAGTAAAACAAACCCGAAAGAATTCTATAGTTATATCAGAAAGAAAAAAGTAGTTACTTCAACTGTTGGACCGTTAGTCGATGAAAAAGGAGGAATACACCAAAGACGAAGTACAAATGAGTAATGCCCTCAATACCTTCTTTGCATCAGTTTTTACAACAGAAGACCTCAGTGATATCCCTACACCATCGCCGATTCAGATTGATAATTCAGATGTTCTAAGCATTACACCGTTACAGAGAGAGAAGTATTGAATTGTTTAGATAAACTCAAGGTAAATAAAACGCCAGGACCTGATACAATCTCGCCTAGAGTTCTAAAGGAAGCTAAGAATGAGCTCTCCAAACCACTGACATTACTATTCAATAAATCCTTGCAGTCTGGAAACTATGCCTGATCAGTGGAAGCTAGCCAACGTAACACCGATATTCAAAAAAGGCAGCAAATCCCTACCCAGTAACTATCGTCCAATTAGCTTAACCTCAGTTGTATGTAAAATGCTAGAAACGGTCATACGAGACAGACTCGTAAATCACTTGGAGGAAAATAACATACTTAAAGATACTCAACACGGCTTTCGTAAAAAACGTTCCTGTTTAACAAACCTCTTAGACTTCTTCCACGATATCCTCAACCTCTACGATGAGAGTAAAGCTGTAGATAGTAATACCTTGATTTTCAAAAGGCCTTTGACAAAGTTCCCCACAAACGTTTACTGCTAAAACTAAAAGCGCATGGAATACAAGACGGTGTGTTGAAATGGATAGAAAATTGGCTCAGCAACAGAAAGCAAAGGGTAGTCATAAACGGTAAGGCATCTAAATGACCAATGTAAGTAGCGGGGTACCCCAGGGATCGGTACTAGGACCAATTCTCTTTCTAATTTACATCAACGACATAGATGAGGGTCTCACCTGCACAATCTCAAAATTTGCTGACGATACAAAAATTGCAAATAGCGTACTCTCAAAAGAACAAGTTGACGATATGAAACACAATCTAGATAAATTGTCATGTTGGGCCCAAATTTGGCAAATGAGTTTCAATGCGGATAAATGTAAAGTACTACATGTCGGATACCTAAATGAGAAAGCAAACTATTCGATGAATGGCACTCAGCTTAAGAATGTAAACAGAGAAACTGATCTGGGAGTAACAATATCGAGTAACCTAAAACCGAGTCAACAATGTTCAGAAGTTGTTAAGAAGGCAAACAAAAATTGGCTTTATAGGCAGGTCATTTGAGCATAAATCCAAAGAAGTTATCCTAACCCTTTACAATTCCTTAGTCCGCCCTCTTCTGGAATACTGCGTTCAATCCTGGTGCCCTTATTACCAAAAATATAAACAAGCTAGAACGAGTTCAACGTAGAGTTACCAAAATGATACCTAGCCTAAAGAACAAACCATACGAAGAGCGTCTTAGAGAATTAAATCTATTTCCTTTAACCCAGCGCAGATTAAGAGGCGACTTAATTCAAGTGTTCAAAATCATCAAAGGCATCGACAATATGAACTGTAGTAAGTACTTCACTATCGACCAATCTAATTACACGCGGGGAAACGGTTGCAAAATTATTGGTAAATCTTTTAACTCGCACGAATCTAAGAATTTCTTCTTCAATCGAGTTGTCAACTTGTGGAATGGGCTTCCCCGAGACGTTATAGACTGCAGCACCGTTGATTCATTTAAATTCCGCCTAGACAAATATCTCGCATCAAACCCGCGACTGACTGCGTTTGTAAATGAATAACTTTATCCTCCCCTCAGTTACTAACCCATATGTCCCCTACTAACTTCCTAGTCCTGCCACGTTAGTGGCAGGGCAGTAGTTCCCTTTCCAATGTTCCCTTACCCACTCTAAACCACTGTTTGGACACTTGATCCTCAGTGTTTTGGAGGACAAGCAACCTAGAAGGGTCACTAGATCTGTTGTTGCTTGATTTCCTTTGTACTCCTTTGTACTCCCCCACACCCATACCCACTCTACCACTATATCTCCCCCACACCCACACCCACATACTAACAACCACTCTCCTACGATCTCTCCCCCACACCCACATACTAACAACTACTCTTCCACTATCTCTCCCCCACACCCACATGCTAACAACCACTCTCTCACTATCTCTCCCCCACACCCACACCTACACCCACATCCACATACTAACAACCACTCTCTCACTATCTCTCCCCCACACCCACACCTACACCCAGATAACCACTCTCCCACTATCTCTCCCCCACACCCACACCCACATACAACCACTCTCCCACTATCTCCCCCCCCCACACCCACATACAACCACTCTCCCACTAGCTGTCCTCCACACTCACACCCACACAACCACTCTCCCATTATCTTTCCCCCACACCCACATACAACCACTCTCCCTCTATCTCTCACCCACACCCACTCTCCCACTATCTCTCCCCCACACCCACATACTAACAACCACTCTCCCACTATCTCTACCCCACATCCACACCCACACCCACATACTAACAATCACTCTTCCACTATCTCTCCCCCACACCCACATACTAACAACCACTCTCTCACTATCTCTCCCCCACACCCACACCTACACACACACAACCACTCTCCCTCTATCTCTCCCCCACACCCACACCCACATACTCACAGCCACTCTCCCACTATCTCTCCCCTACACCCACACACACACCCACACATTCACTCTCCCACACCCACACCCACACCCACATACTCACAGCCACTCTCCCTCGCCCACACCCACATACTAACAACCACTCTCCCACTATCTCTCCCCCACACCCACATACAACCACTCTCCTACTATCTCTCACCCACACCCACATAAAACCACTCTCCCACTATCTCACCCACACCCACATCCACATACAAACACTCTCCCACTATCTCTCCCCCACACCCATATACAACCACTCTCCCACTACCTCTCCCCCACATCCACACCCACATACAACCACTCTCCCACTATCTCTCCCCCACACCCACATACAACCACTCTTCCACTATCTCTCACCCACACCAAACCACTCTCCCACTATCTCTCCCCCACACCCAGACCCACATACAACCACTCTCCCACTATCTCTCACCCACACCCACATACAACCACTCTCACACTATCTCTCACCCACACCCACATACAACCACTCTCCCACTATCTCTCACCCACACCCACACCAACGTACATCCACTCTCCCACTATCTCTCACCCACACCCACACCCACATACAACCACTCTCACACTGTCTCCCCCCCCACACCCAAATACAACCACTCTCCCACTATCTCTCACCCACACCCACACCCACACCCACATACAACAACTCTCCCCCACACACACATACAACCACACCCACACATACACCCACACCCACATAAAACCACTCTCCCACTATCTCTCCCCACACCCACACCCACACCCACATACAACCACTCTCCCACTATCTACCCCCCCCACATCCACATACAACCACTCTCCCACTAACTGTCCAATCCACACCCACACCCACATACAACCACTCTCCCACTATCTCTTCCCCCACATCCACATACATCCACTCTCCACTATCTCTCCCCCCCACTCCCAAACCCACATACAACCACTCTCCCACTATCTCCGCCCCCCACATCCAACCACTCTCCCCCACACCCACACCCACATACAACCACACTCCCACTACCTCTCCCCCACATCCACACCCACATACAACCACTCTCCCACTCTCTCTCCCCCACACCCACATACAACCACTCTCCCACCATCTCTCACCCACACCCACACCAAACCACTCCCCCACTATCTCTCACCCACACCCACATACAACCACTATCTCTCCCCCAACCCACACATACAGCCACTCTCCCCTATCTCCCCTCCACCCACACCCACATACAACCACTCCCCCACTATCTCTCACCCACACCCACATACAACCACTCTCCCACTATCTCTCCCCCACACCCACACCCACATACAACCACTCTCCCACTATCTCTCACCCACACCCACATACAACAATTCTCCCACTATCTCTCCCCCACACCCACATACAACCACTCTCCCCCACACCCACACCAACATACAACCACTCTCTCTCACCCACACCCACACCCACTCTCCCACTATCTCTCCCCCACACCCATACCCACTCTACCACTATCTCTCCCCCACACCCACATACTAACAACCACTCTCCCACGATCTCTCCCCCACACTCACATACTAACAACTACTCTTCCACTATCTCTCCCCCACACCCACATACTAACAACCACTCTCTCACTATCTCTCCCCCACACCCACACCTACACCCACATCCACATACTAACAACCACTCTCTCACTATCTCTCCCCCACACCCACACCTACACCCAGATAACCACTCTCCCACTATCTCTCCCCCACACCCACATACAACCACTCTCCCACTATCTCCCCCCCCACACCCACATACAACCACTCTCCCACTATCTATCCCCCACACTCACACCCACACAACCACTCTCCCATTATCTTTCCCCCACACCCACATACAACCACTCTCCCACTATCTCTCACCCACACCCACACCCACTCTCCCACTATCTCTCCCCCACACCCACATACTAACAACCACTCTCCCACTATCTCTACCCCACATCCACACCCACACCCACATACTAACAATCACTCTTCCACTATCTCTCCCCCACACCCACATACTAACAACCACTCTCTCACTATCTCTCCCCCACACACACAACCACTCTCCCTCTATCTCTCCCCCACACCCACACCCACATACTCACAGCCACTCTCCCACTATCTCTCCCCTACACCCACACCCACACACCCACATACTCACAGCCACTCTCCCACTATCTCTCCCCCACACCCACATACAACCACACTCCCACTATCTCTCACCCACACCCACATAAAACCACTCTCCCACTATCTCACCCACACCCACATCCACATACAAACACTCTCCCACTATCTCTCCCCCACACCCACATACAACCACTCTCCCACTATCTCTCCCCCACACCCACGTACAACCACTCTCCCACTATCTCTCACCCATACCCACATACAACCACTCTCACACTATCTCTCACCCACACCCACATACAACCACTCTCCCACTATCTCTCCCCCACACCCACATACAACCACTCTCACACTGTCTCCCCCCCCCCCCCCCCCCACCCACATACAACCATTCTCCCACTATCTCTCCCCCACACCCACATACAACAACTCTCCCACTATCTCTTCTCCACACCCACCCAACCACTATCTCTCCCCCACACCCACATACAACCACTCTCCCCCACTGTCCATACTTAGTGTACTCAAACTAGTATGAACAGTCTCGATGTTACGTAATCTGGGTTGATGTAGCGTTACGTATCATTCCGTAGTCTTCAGGTGAACGCTTCCATAACCTTGGTCGAACGTTCCATGATTGGGTAGAATATATTATTCTATAGTTGTATATGGGAAAGTATTGTAGGATTATAATTCCCATATATATATATATATATATATATATATATTTGTATTATTTAAGATTGTTCATAAGTATCTCATTGTAAAGATGGGATACATTTTCCATATGTTATGCGCGTGCGCGGTATGTCACGACAGAGACAAACATAACGCACTCGCTCACTCTCCAACCAACCTCCATCCCAGCTACACACGCTAAGCCTTCTTCTTATAGTTCCTTTACTTCACCAGGAGTTTTTGCTTCACTTTTCATCTCATACTCCATATAGTCACTACATCATCATCTTTGTTAATTAGCACAACTTAACGTAAATATCTAGCCTATCCTAGCCTGTTGTAGCCTCTTTTCATACGCTGTTTACCTTACTAACCACTTCGAGTCATCTAGCCTATTTTCCGCCATCCTCCAATCACCAGCTGAGTTCATCGAAGGGTAAATATTCTATATGGTTAATGCTCATTCAATATCAATAATATACAGTCCACTTATCTAAATTAACCATATAATTACCTTACCTTTTGATACCTTTTGATGTGTTCGCCGCTCTTCTAGCGGCACCAAGGAGCGCGACGCCCCTCGTTATGGGTGGTGATTTGGTGCAGTAGACTGTTTGAAGCGACAGCTCGCTCCCTTGCGAGGATGGGCTCGTCTGGCACTTTTTGCAGTTTGACATCTAGGGCTCTCTTGAAGTTGTCTAACGAGATGTCCCTCATGTCTCTTACTCGCCGTGGGAGTTTGTTGAAGAGACGTGGGCCTCTGTGTGATAACCAGCCCTCTCGCAGAGAGCCCATAGCACCCCTGTTATTCATCCGGGGGATTTCACATTCCCAGCCTCTCCTATCACTGAGTTTCATGACTATCGGAGTATGTAGGTTTGGTACTAAACCCTCTGCGATTTTCCACGTGTATATTATTAGGTAACGTTCTCTTCTACGTTCCAGTGAGTACAGATTCAGTGCTCTTAAACGCTCCCAATAGTGTAGATGTTTTATCGAACTTATATGTGAAGTGAAATTTCTTTGTACACTCTCTATGTCATTTATTTCACCTGCATTGTATGGGGATGTTAATACGCTACAGTATTCAAGCCGCGGTAGAACTAGAGATTTGAAGAGCGTTATCATAGGCAATTCACCGCGTGTTTTAAAAGTACGCAGAATCCAACCCGTTAGACGTTTCGCAGCCGCCACTTTGACCTGGTTATGTACTTTGAAACCCATATTTTCAGACATTAATACCCCAAGGTCTTTCACACTGTCTTTCCATTCTATTATGTGGTTAGATTCTGTTAAGTAATTTGTAATTTCTTTAACACCATTATTATCTCTGTACCGTATTAATTGGAATTTTTCCTCATTGAATTGCATGTTGTTTTCCCTGGTCCACTGGAACACTACATTCATGTCTTCCTGCAGTCGGCCCGTGTCCTCTTGTGTGTTTACTATCTTGCTTAATTTTGTGTCATCAGCAAAAGACGACACCTTACTGTGTCTGGTGTTGGTATCTATGTCGCAAATTAGTATGAGGAACAGAAGGGGCGCTAGCACTGTTCCTTGGGGCACTGAGCTTTTGACATCCGAAGGCTCAGAAGTGACTTGGTTTACTGCTACCGATTGTTTTCGGTTTACGAGAAAATTGTATATCCACCGTCCGATTTTCCCAGTTGTACCTTTTGCTTTCAGTTTGTGGGCTATTATACCATGGTCACATTTATCAAATGCCTTAGCAAAATCGGTGTAAATGACATCCACGTTTTTCTTTTCTTCTAGCGCTTTAAGAATTTTGTCATAGTGTTCCAAAAGTTGTGAGAGACATGATCTTCCCGCTCTGAACCCATGTTTGACCGGTGTTGTGTAGTTCATTTGTCTCCATGAATGTTGAAATTTTGCTTCGCAGGACTCGCTCGAAAACTTTAATGATGTGAGAGGTTAGAGCTACCGGGCGGTAGTTTTTTGGTAGTGCTTTACTCCCTCCTTTATGCAGTGGGGCAATTATTGCATTTTTCAAGCTATCTGGTATGTCACCAGTGTCTAGACTCCTTCTCCATATTATAGCCAGGGGTTTTGAGAGGTTTTCCTTACATTTTTTCATTAGGATCGAATTCCATGAGTCCGGGCCTGGTGCCGAGTGGGATGGCATGTTGGAAATGACCTCTTCTATGTCTTTTGGACCGAAATCAATATCCAGCATCTGAGGGGTTTCCGTGGGGGAGGTTTCCATGAAAAATATATTTTGGTCTCTGATGACTTTTGTTTCATCAGGCTCACTGAATGCCATTTCATACTGCCTGCTTAAGAGTTCGCTCATTTCCTTTTTGTCCCCTGTGAAAGAGCCGTCCCCTTTGCTCAGTGGGCCGATGTTTGATGTTGTTTTAGCCTTTTGTTTGGCGTATGAAAAGAAGTATTTGGTATTTTCCTTTATACCTGCAATAGCTTTCCTCTCCTCTTCCATATGTTGTAGTTCATATGATATTCTTAGCCTTTGTTCAATTTCCACAATTTCTCTATCTATTTCGACCTTTTGCCTATCCTGTAGATTTTGATGTGTGCGTCTTTGTGTGAGTAATTTTCTTCTTCTGTACAGCCTCCTCCTTTCCCGATCTTGTTTGCTTCTTCGTTTTGTTTGTCTTGCAGGTATATGGTGGCTACAGATTTGGGTCATGGTTTCTGTTATTAAGACTAGACATTCTGCTGGTGTCAGGTTATCCATTAAATCTTCCCAGTCTATTTCCTCCATTTCTTGATTTACCTCTTCCCACCTAATGTTTTTGTTATTGAAGTTAAATTTACTTAAGGGGCCGGTTTTTGTTCTCGATTCTGAGGTTGTCTGTACACTTTCTAAGGTTGTTTTGATCTCAATTAATTTATGATCTGAGTATGTTGTGTCCGATATGTTAATGCTGTGTACTAGAGAGTCGTTTTTAGTGAAGACCAGGTCTAAGATATTGTTTTCCCGTGTGGGTTCAGCAATATGTTGGGTAAGACTAAAAAAATCACAAAGTTCAAAAAGCTCTCTCGTATTAGTATTTGCTTCTCCGGTGTTATTTGCCACTAACTGGTTTTCTAGTTGTCTCCATTTAATGTTTGGTAGGTTAAAGTTTCCTAGCCATATAATATTTGGTGTTGTGTTCCCCAGGGTTTCCACCTCTGATTTTATTTTGTTGAGCTGGGTTTTGAATTCTTCTCGGGATGAGTCTGGAGGCCTGTATGTAACAATAACTGCTAAATTTAGGGATTCTATTTTAACTCCAAGTATTTCCACCACTTCATTACTGTTATTTAGGAATTCAGTACATATCAGTGAGTCATGTATGTACAAGGCTACACCTCCATGTGATCTATGTGTTCTGTCCACCCTATGTAGGTTGTAACCAGGAATCCATACCTCACTATCTTCCTGATCTTTAATGTGGGTTTCTGTGAGAGCCGCAAATATAGCGTTTCCTTCTTCTAGCAGGCCCCTAATAAATGGTACTTTGTTCGTGGTTCTATTTTTTAGGCCTTGGATATTTGCAAACAAGATTGGAGAGAATTTTGGTCCTTCGAACCGGATAACTAGTTTGCCCCCCCCCCCCCCCCCTTTTTGGGGGGGAGTTATTCGGCGGTCGGTAGTTGCCTTGCTTGGAGTGGGGCTGGCCTATCCCTGTTTTTGTCATGAGTCCTACTACGTCCTCCAGGCCCCGGTCTTTTGGCCCCATGGGGCTGTCGGGTTTTTTTCGTCCGCTCTTTGCTCTGGCCGCCCCAGGTGCCTGACCACCAGTGGGACAGGATGTGGAAACTAGTGGATAGGTCAGGGCTACGACGGGAGTTTTACCCAGAATGAAAAGTTTTAATTCTGATCCAGTACAGTACTCAAAACAATAATTAGCCTAATTTAAATGCTTTTTCGGGCTCATTAAATTATATTAAAACTACTTTAGCCCTAGACAATATTGCACAATTGGCACGGCATTAAGATTAAATTCATCCATACTGTACTGTATAATCATTTAAATCTAGATCAAAATTATACTGAAAAATAACTTCTTTAAAATTTAAAGGTTATTCATTCACATATCTTTCTAAATTCTTCTCTCGTCGTGTAGGGCACACGACGAGAGAAGAATTTAGAAAGATATGTGAATGAATAACCTTTAAATTTTAAAGAAGTTATTTTTCAGTATAATTTTGATCTAGATTTAAATGATTATACAGTACAGTATGGATGAATTTAATCTTAATGCCGTGCCAATTGTGCAAGATTGTCTAGGGCTAAAGTAGTTTTAATATAATTTAATGAGCCCGAAAAAGCATTTAAATTAGGCTAATTATTGTTTTGAGTACTGTACTGGATCAGAATTATAACTTTTCATTCTGGGTAAAACTCCCGTCGTAGCCCTGACCTATCCACTAGTTTCCACATCCTGTCCCACTGGTGGTCAGGCACCTGGGGCGGCCAGAGCAAAGAGCGGACGAAAAAAACCCGACAGCCCCATGGGGCCAAAAGACCGGGGCCTGGAGGACGTAGTAGGACTCATGACAAAAACAGGGAGGCGGGGTAATATGATAGCTGATAGGCTGAGTGTGTGTTAATCCAACTCAAAACTTTTTTTCCTTGTGACTTCTTGAGATGAACTTTTCATGTGTACAATTTTCACATTTATTAAATTTAATAATATAAAATTAGCGGTACCCATTGAGTTTAGCCTGTTTAAATTACCCTATAGGCTCTCTCTCTCTCTTAAAAATTCTTGAATTAATTATAACGTTAAACGGTACCTCTCTTTTTTTGACATCTGGAGATTTTTGGCCTATACTGTATTGTACTAATTTCCCTCCCGGCTTTTCTTAACTTATGGTGTAATGATTCTATAATTTCATAACTATTATGTAAGGAGTTAAATCGAAAAGCTCCAGATTGCTAGTCTGCATTGCGCACAATTCTTTTTCCGCATTTCGTGAGGGTGTTTTACCATCGGCTCGCGATTTAATTTGATTTCTCGGAGTACTGTATTGTTGTCCGCAACTTATTCGGTCTGGCATTGATAGTTTGATTTAACATCAATAGAATTCCTTCCCGTATAATCATGGCTAAAAGTGTACAAAAGCGTCGGGCTGGGCTTAAGGGCTCTTTGACGGTCTTGACCTCTGGCATTGATGAATTCCTTGATTCAGCGTCTAGAGTGGAGGTGGAGGCCAGGTTGCTCAGTATTCAAAAGCAACTTGACAAGTATGAGGTCACACAGGAGGACCTGGCCGACATTTACGAGGACGCCGAGTATATCGAGGTGATAAGAGAGGATACCCTATATATGGAGGGCATACAAGTAATCGTTGCCACACTGAAGGGGATCTTGATTCCAGAGGTCAAGAAAGAGCCAAGGAAATCCGCAGTCAAATTACCACATCTTACTCTTCCAAAATTTGAAGGTGATGCCACATTGTGGTCGGGATTTTGGGAGATGTTCAAGTGTACCATCCATGACAATCCCGACCTCACAGAAATACAACGCTTCACCTATCTAAAGGGTCAGCTTCTGGGTGATGCACATAAGCTAGTCGAAGGATTCATTATCGAAGGTGCAAGCTATGCCCCAGCAATTGAGCTCCTGCAAGAGACATATGGGCATCCAGATCGAATCAAGGCATCTTATGTTACCAAATTCAATCAATTAGTGTCACCCAAACACCAAACAGCTGACCTGAAGGACTTCTATGCCAATACAGAGAGTGTGATGAGGTCAATCATTAGCCATGGTATTTGTTTGGAGGAATTTTGTGTGGTGACTCTTGTCAATAAGTTACCATCACCACTAAAAGAAACCATAAAACGGGAAATGGGAGACTCGAGCCTGGATTATAAGAAATTCACCCATTGCTTCCAGGCTGAAGTGTACAATATGGCGGGTCAAGACAGAGTAGGGGGTACACCCATGGTTACGGCGACGTTTACCGCCCAAAGTGAGTACAGGAAATTCAACTGTGGTCTGTGTAGTGGCACCAATCATTCATGGTACAAGTGTATGAAGTATAAGATTGTGTATTAAAGTTAACAGAGCCCGTCAACTATGTCTCTGCACTGGGTGCTTGTCTAAAGACCATGGCCATTCGGGTTGTACTAATCCTAACATAAGAAGCTGCAAGTTTTGTAAGGGCAAACACTTTCATTCCCTGTGTACGCAAAAACAAGGGAAAGAAAGTAGACCAGCGGAGGATAACACCAAGAGAGAGCATACTGCTGCTACTTCAACTACAATGTCCGTTGCCACAGGTAAAAATATAGTAATCTTGCCCACCGTACAGCTGCCGGTAAAGGGTAAGGATAATAATTGTGTTAAAATCAGATCGCTACTTGACCAATGTTCTCAGAGGACCTTTGTGAAGTCTTCTGTTCTATCCTCCCTTTCCTATATTTCTAAAGGAACTGAGGAGTTATGTCTTCACAGATTTATCGGGAAACAAGCCTCTAGGGAATATAATGTTGTGGCACTGCAATACAAACACAGAGGTAAATTTCATCATCTAGACGCAATAGTGGTTGATGAGTTGCCAGAACATAAAGGTGAACTTAACCTAAAGTCTAAACTGGTTAGTTTACAAAGTAAAGGCATAAAATTAGCCGATCCTCACACAACGGACACAGATCAGCTGGAGCTGCTTATTGGTGCGGATCACTACTACGATATAGTGCGACCTGGGTATAAAAGGTCAAGTAGCCTAATTCTGCTTCCTACCAAATACGGGTACGCCATCAGTGGTTCATATGTGGCACAACCTACCAGCTCCAGCACAGAAGTAATTACTGTATTGAATGTAGCAGTAAACCCAATTGACGAATACATGTCCACTGGTAATATTCCACCATGCAAAAATGACTTAAACGTTTTGTGGGAATTAGATCACATCGGGATAACCCCTAAGGAATACTCACAGGTTGAGCGTCAAGCACTATCGTCGTATGAGGATACCGTTACCCTCTCATTCGGCGTTCATTACGCGCAATATTCGCAGATTACAAAACAAATCTGCTTGAGTATGACGGCTAAACTTTTTGACCCCTTGGGGATAGTTCTACCGGTGTCGATCAAATCAAGATTATTCCTTCAGCAATTATGGAGGATAAAATTAGGTTTTGACTGGCGATCTGGTACTGGAGTGGGAAGACATTATTTCGGATCTTCGTCTCTGTAAGGGTTTTAATTTTCCTCGGAGAGTTGTCATGCACCATCCTGTTTCCATTCATGCCTTCTCAGACGCTAGCAAGGTCGTGTACGGCACCGCCATATACTTTGTTGACACAAGTGGCAGCTGTCTCGTCATGGCGAAGGCGAAAGTCGCCCCGATCAAATCCCTTTCCATCCCAAAATTAGAGCTGACTGCAGTTCTGTTGGCTGCTAGACTTGTTCACTTTGTAGAGGAAACTTTTAAAAATTGGCTAAATATCTCTGAGACAGTTATATGGAGTGACAGCCAAATTACGCTCTACTGGTTACATAGCCGAAAGAGGCTACCAGTGTACGTCACCAACCGTGTCGACGAAATTCGTACCCTGCTCCCAACCGCACAGTACCGGTATGTGTCTACCAAAGAGAATCCAAGTGACTGCATTACTCGTGGTGTCTCTGCTAAATTTCTCAAATCTTCTGCGTTGTGGTGGAATGGCCCATGCTGGCTTAATGATCCCAACGAATGGCCAGAGAATATAGATTTGAGCGAGCAACACACTGCTATTGTGGCACCGGTAATTGACTCGGTGCCTGACGAAGACACACGGTTATGGGACTGGGATAGATTCAGCAGCTATGAGAAGTTACAACGTGTTACAGCATGGGTGATACGATTTGTAGAAAATGTAAAAGCAAAAATTAAAGTCACACCGTCCACAGGTAGTGCTTACCTCAATGTGAAGGAGATCAGAATTGCAGATAAATTATTACATAAGCTCTGTCAACAAGAAATATATACGCAGGAATATAAATTACTGGTTAAGGCAACAAAGTCTAGGAATAACCTGATCAACCAGTTGGGCTTACACTTGAAGGGGGACTTGATACATTGCGGAGGCAGATTACGATTGGCAGCCCTCTCTGAGGCAAGTAAGTATCCAATACTACTGCCCCCCAATCATCCCTTCACCCATCTTATCATCGATAGGTGTCACCGACTCTGTTGTCATTATGGGGTTGGTCATATAATCATCTATGTAAGACAACGATGGTGGGTGCCTAGAATCAGGCAGGTGGTCAAGAAAGTCCTTTGCAAATGCTTAAAGTGTAGAAGAGTACAGGGAACACATTATGATCCCGTCGGAATTCCTCCCTTACCAAACCTGCGAACTACCCCAGGTGACCCTTACAAAGTTACCGGGGTTGACTGCGGTGGAGCAATCCCTGTGAAAGATTCACCCAATCTTAAGGTGTATATGATACTTTTCACTTGTGCTGTTACCAGGGCAATTCACCTGGAACTGGTCACCAACCTCACTTGTGATAGCTTCCTACATGCCTTCCGAAGATTCTGCAGTAGACAGGGATATCCGCGTATCATGCTGAGTGACAATGCAAAGACTTTCATAGGGGCATCTACATATCTTAAAGAAGTGAGCAACAATCCTAAGATTCAGACCTGCCTAGCGGATGTAAAATGTGAATGGCGTTTCATTCCCGCCAGAGCGCCTTGGTTTGGCGCCATATGGGAGAGAGCCATAGGCATTGTGAAGGCGGGTCTGAAGAAGGTGTTGGGTAGAGCTCTCATCTCGATTGAGGAACTCAACACCATACTCTTGGAGATTGAAGCCACCGTAAATGATCGCCCTCTATACTATGCTTCTGGTGATTTGGAAGACCTTACCCCAATCACACCCTCAGTACTGGTACGTGGATACAGACTGCGGGATCTTCCTGAAGAGCATGACGAGGATACTATGGAAGATCCAGACTACATAAGTAAGGACGTGATATCGGCTCGCTACAAATATATTCGTAAATTATCGCGAGATATTTGGCATCGCTGGTCAACAGAATATCTGGTGACTTTAAGGGAAGCGCAAAAGAATAAACTAACACCATTAAAAGGTCATTGGCCTAGGGTAGGGGACGTGGTAACCATCCATGAGGAGGGCCCGCGCGCATTTTGGAAATTGGGTCGGATAGAGGAGTTGTTACCAGGTCGTTATGGTGAGGTTCGGGTAGCAAAGGTTCGCACCAGGACTGGAGTAATCACACGGCCAACAGTCCGACTATATCCTCTTGAGGGTGACCTCGATCGCAAGGACACCCCCTCGGATCAGTTATCCATTGATGTCCCCTCTCTGGCTTGTACTTCGGCGCAGCCTGTTGACGCGTCTGGCGAACGCCCACGTCGACAGGCAGCCCAGATATCCTCCCAAGCTTGGCGGGATAAGATTGCCTCCGGGCAAATCTAATCATGTAAATTTTGAATATTTTCTGTTGGTGGGAATATGTCCATACTTAGTGTACTCAAAGTAGTATGAACAGTCTCGATGTTACGTAATCTGGGTTGATGTAGCGTTACGTATCATTCCGTAGTCTTAAGTTGAACGCTTCCATAACCTTGGTCGAACGTTCCATGATTGGGTAGAATATATTATTCTATAGTTGTATATGGGAAAGTATTGTAGGATAATAATTCCCATATATATATATATATTTGTATTATTTAAGATTGTTCATAAGTATCTCATTGTAAAGAAGATGGGATACATTTTCCATATGTTATGCCCGTGCGCGGTATGTCACGACAGAGACAAACATAACGCGCTCGCTCACTCTCCAACCAACCTCCATCCCAGCTACACACGCTAAGCCTTCTTCTTATAGTTCCTTTACTTCACCAGGTGTTTTTGCTTCACTTTTCATCTCATACTCCATATAGTCACTACATCATCATCTTTGTTAATTAGCACAACTTAACGTAAATATCTAGCCTATCCTAGCCTGTTGTAGCCTCTTTTCATACGCTGTTTACCTTACTAACCACTTCGAGTCATCTAGCCTATTTTCCGCCATCCTCCAATCACCAGCTGAGTTCATCAAAGGGTAAATATTCTATATGGTTAATACTCATTCAATATCAATAATATACAGTCCACTTATCTAAATTAACCATACCCACACCCACACCCACATACAACCACTCTCTCTCACCCAATGTAAAGTACTACATATCGGATACCTAAATGAGAAAGCAAACTATTCGATGAATGGCACTCAGCTTAAGAATGTAAACAGAGAAACCGATCTGGGAGTAACAATATCGAGTAACCTAAAACCGAGTCAACAATGTTCAGAAGTTGTTAAGAAGGCAAACAAAATAATTGGCTTTATAGGCAGGTCATTTGAGCATAAATCCAAAGACGTTATCCTAACCCTTTACAATTCCTTAGTCCGCCCTCTTCTGGAATACTGCGTTCAATGCTGGTGCCCTTATTACCAAAAAGACATAAAAAAGCTAGAACGAGTTCAACGTAGAGTTACCAAAATTATACCTAGCCTAAAGAACAAACCATACGAAGAGCGTCTTAGAGAATTAAATCTATTTCCTTTAACCCAGCGCAGATTAAGAGGTGCCTTAATTCAAGTGTTCAAAATCATCAAAGGCATCGACAATATGAACTGTAGTAAATACTTCACTATCGACCAATCTAATTACACGCTGGGAAACGGTTGCAAAATTATTGGTAAATCTTTTAACTCACACGAATCTAAGAATTTCTTCTTCAATTGAGTTGTCAACTTGTGGAATGGGCTTCCCCGAGACGTTATAGACTGCAGCACCGTTGATTCATTTAAACTCCGCCTAGACAAATATCTCGCATCAAACCCGCGACTGACTGCATTTGTAAATGAATAACTTTATTTTATCCTCCCCTCAGTTACTAACCCATATGTCCCCTACTAACTTCCTAGTCCTGCCACGGACATTAGTTCCAGGGCAGTAGTTCCCTTTCCAATGTTCCCTTACCCACTCTAAACCACTGTTTGGACACTTGATCCTCAGTGTTTTGGAGGACAAGCAGCCTAGAAGGGTCACTAGAACTGTTGTTGCTTGATTTCCTTTGTACTCCTTTGTACTCCTTTGTACACCCATACCCAGTCTCCCACTATCTCTCCCCCACACCCATACCCACTCTACCACTATCTCTCACCCACACCCACATACTAACAACCACTCCCACGATCTCTCCCCCAAACCCACATACTAACAACTACTCTTCCACTATCTCTCCCCCACACCCACATACTAACAACCACTCTCTCACTATCTCTCCCCCACACCCACATACTAACAACCACTCTCTCACTATCTCTCCCCCACACCCACACCTACACCCAGACAACCACTCTCCCACTATCTCTCCCCCACACCCACACCCACATACAACCACTCTCCCACTATCTCCCCCCCCACAACCACATACAACCACTCTCCCACTATCTATCCCCCACACCCACACAACCACTCTCCCATTATCTTTCCCCCACACCCACATACAACCACTCTCCCACTATCTCTCACCCACACCCACACCCACTCTCCCACTCACTCACATACTAACAACCACTCTCCCACTATCTCTACCCCACACCCACACCCACATACTAACAATCACTCTTCCACTATCTCTCCCCCACACCCACATACTAACAACCACTCTCTCACTATCTCTCCCCCACACCCACACCTACACACACACAACCACTCTCCCACTATCTCTCCCCCACACCCACACCCACATACTCACAGCCACTCTCCCAGTATCTCTCCCCTACACCCACACACACACACCCACACAACCACTCTCCCACTATCTCTCACCCACACCCACACCCACACCCACATACTCACAGCCACTCTCCCTCCCCCACACCTGTGGTTCCTGTGGTTGTAGTTGAGGGCTGTCAGTTAGCGCCCTGTGGTCCACGCCGTTGCGGCGCCGCCACTGTACCAGCTGGTCAAGAATGTTGTTGCTGGCAGCACGGAGAAAGTAGTGGGGTAGGATTGGTTGGTCTGGCAGTGATGACAGGAAATCATCCAAGTCCTTTTTGAATTTGTCAACGGTTGGGTAGTTTTGGTTTCTTATTTCTTTTGGCAGTGCATTGTAGAGCTTCGGACCCCGTGTAGCGAAGGCATTTTCTTTAAGTGTCTTAACTCTTGTCAGTGCTCTTGAGTTAATTGACCTGATAATACACATATGGCCCAGTCGTTGGTTTTCTTTTATCTCTATCAACTCCTTTTCTTCCTCTCCCAGCAGGTTTGGGGTTAAGTTGTTGAGAATTTTCCAGGTATAAATGATCAAGTATCTTTCTCGGCGTCGTTCTAGAGAGTACAAGTTTAGAGACTTAAGTCTTTGCCAGTAGTCTACCTCCTTCACAGACACTATTTTACTAGTGAAGGAGCGCTGGATGCCTTCCAATGCTTGTTTCTCTCGTGACTTCCAGGGATTCCATAACTGGCAACAATATTCCAAGAGTGGTATTACCAAGGCCTTATACAGGGTTAACATAGGTTCGCTTTCACGAGTTCTGAAAGTACGCAATACCCAGCCAACCTGGGCTCGTGTCTTTTGTACTACTGCTAGGATATGGGTAGTGAAGGTGGCATCATCACTGATTGTTACCCCTAGGTCTAGCACTTTGTTGTTACACTTTATTCTTTGGCCATCATGTGCCGAATAGTGGACTTCTTCTATTTTGTTTGTACCATATCTAACCAGTTCAAATTTGTTATTATTGAAAGACATATTATTTGTTTCGGCCCATGTATATAGCTTGGTAAGGTCAGATTTTAATTACCCACATACTAACAATCACTCTTCCACTAGCTCTCCCCCACACCCACACCCACACCCACATACTCACAACCACTCTCCCACTATCTCTCCCCCACACCCACACCCACACCCACACGCTCACAACCACTCATCATAACATAAACAATAGGAACTGGTCGAATCAAGTGATATATATATATAATTAGCCAGGGTGATTTAAAACTGCTAATCGGTTTATACAACACAATATTGAGACCGTAATTGGCTACACACGTCGCTCTCTCTCTCTCTCTCTCTCTCTCTCTCTCTCTCTCTCTCTCTCTCTCTCTCTCTCTTATATTAATATTATCGTGGAAAAGTGGATGGATGGTTGGTTGGTTGAATGGGTGGTTGAATGGATGGTTGGTTGGATGGATGGTAGGGTGAGTGCTTTGTAGGTTGGTTAGTTGAATGGATGGTTGGTTAGTTGGTTGGTTGGTTGAATGGATACTTGGTTGGATGGATTGTTGGTAGGATGGGAGGTTGGTTGGTTTTGATGATTGGTTGGTTGGTTGATGGGTTTAATGGATGATTGGTTGAATGGATGGTTGGTTGAATGGATGGTTGTTTGGTTGAATGGATGGTTGGATGGATGGATGATTGGTTGGTTGGATAAATGGTTGGTTGGATGGATGGATGGTTGGTTGGATGGTTGCTTGGGTGGAAGGTTGGATTGATTAATGGATGGTTGGATGAATGGATGGTTGGTTGGTTGGATGGTTGGTTTTTTGGTTGGTTGAATGAATGGTTGGTTGGTTGAATGAATGGTTGGTTGGTTGAATGGATGGTTGGTTGAATGAATGGTTGGTTGGTTGAATGGATGGTTGGTTGATTGGATGGATGGTTGGTTGGGTGGAAGGTTGGATGGATGAATGAATGGTTGGTTGGTTGAATGGATGGTTGGTTGGTTGGATAGATGGTTAGTTGAATGGATGGATGGTTGTTTGGTTGGTTGGATGAATGGATGGTTGGTTGAATGGATGGTTGGTTGGTTGGTTTGTTAGTTGGCTTGTTAGTTGGTTGGAGATAGATAGACATACAGTAGATATATACACTGTTATACAGTATAGTGTTTTCAAAGGGAAGAGGGAAGACCAGCACTTGAACTAATATTTAACGACCAATACAGAGCTCTACAGTCCACACCACTTTATAATTAATTGACACACTCTTCCAATGGGCAAATGGATGTAGGAGGAGGTGGAGTTTATGTTGAAATTATTATAGGTGTTGATTAAAACAGAATTCGTAGTTGCTTGTGTTGTTGTTGTTATTATTATTATTATGATTATTATTACTCTAACAACAACTTTATTCGTGCGACTAATACATACATACATACATACATATATACATACATACATGCACATACATTTATACATACATACGTACATATACTACATACACACTGTAAACAATGTAACGCTTAATTGTAACAAAAATTATACATATTAACCCCTCCTGTACCGGCGACGTCATATACAGTATATTTGATTTTAGCTTCATTTAGACGGTTTTATGAAGCTTGGGCAGGAAATATGGTAGCTAAGATTATGAATTGAGATAGTCTGGAGCCTTTTAAGGGGTAGACATCCTTCCTAAGCTGAATCAAATTGACTTAATAGTTTCCAGAATATAATGAAAAGGACGTCGCCGGTACTGTACGGGTTAACGCTGTTGTGGTATATCGATTGGAATTATAACACGTAAATTATTATTACATTTATTATGTGTAATATTTTTGTGTCAATTAAGCGTTCAATTTCAACAGTGTATATTGTCACAGAAGAGAGACAGAAGGTAATAGCACCAGCGCCAGTATTTAAGGACCATTACGGATGTATGTCAGTCAAGGACACTTTATACTCATAATTCATTGACACACTTTCCCAACCATTAAGTGGAAAATGGGATGTCGGTCTTAAAGGAATTTCATGAGTATCGGTAGTTATTCTTAAAGGTGGGGGCGCATGGGTTGAGATAAACATGGAATGATAATCGCCAAGGTGTACATAATTAGCTTTCAAAATGCAATGGCACTGAAATAATTATTAACAATGGTATAAAGGATTTTGTGGATCGTCTATACCGGGCCTGTGACGTCACAAGAGTGTAAGTCCACCATCCAGTCCAGGATGAGGATACTGGTGTGACGTCACTATGACGTCACAGGCCCGGTATAGACGATCCGCAAAATCCTTTATACCATTGTTAATAATTATTTCAGTGACATTGCATTTTACAGGATAATTATATGCAGGTTGGTGATTATTTTTCCATGTTTACCTCAACCCATGCGCCCCCACCCTTAAGTTACTTTTGTTATTATTATAATTATCTGTATTAATGCAACTAAAACGAATTACTAAGACTACCGATATATATACTCGTTATTTTTGTTTATATTATTCTTATCTTCACTAATGCAATTTAAACATAATTATGACTATTATCATTATTAGTAGGCTAGTAATATTACAGCTTCTACTAATAATGATATTTTTAACGTTAATCACCATTGTCAACATTTACAAACTATGATTTATCTACTTACAGTTATTAACCAAGTTATATATATGTAGCGAAGAAAATTCCAAAATAAATTGTGTCATGTCTTACAATATAAAAGTGATTTATATATGAAAATAGATAGTTCATCAGTTATTGATAGTTGGACTCTATCCCTTAATAGGCTGGTTCTGGCATAGCTCCTAAACACACACACACACACACACACACACACACACACACACACACACACACACACACACACACACACACAAACAACTTAGTAAGTTTAGTAAGAATGTCTGAGTGAAAGAGTTAAGTCAGATTTACGAGATGAACTTTTGACCCAACTTTTTGATCGGCAGCGGTAAGAGTACCCTTTCAGTACAACATGACGCACTCGTTGGATTTATGGCAGGATATTATTACATCATTGTATTAAGGGGAGGTATTTAGTTTGTTTCCTACTCCTCCAGCAATCTTAAAATTTCACCCCTTGACCCCCTTTCAAGATAAATTTGTAAATTTTTCGGTAGAAAAATTTCCCGGCCGAAGGCCGATTACTCTTAAATTACAGGCTCGATATCGCTCGCCAGGATAACATCGACACCTAAATGGCACGAAAGGTCTTAAAATTGACAGAATGGGGTGGAAATTCTTAAAAATCACCAAACTAATGGGGCAAACGTCTTAAAATCCCAAAAGCAATGGGGCTAGACATGAGGGAGAAAGGGGTCAAGAAAAATGTCCCTCAAGTGGAAATCTCCCCTTAAGGGGGGGTCACCTGTTTTTTTTATCTTTCTCTCCTTTTGTCTCTTTCTCTGCCTTGTATCCATTCGGCCCCATTCAACCAACTGTGTTTAGGACGTTTATCCCCATCCAGGTGTCGATTTCTTCCTGGCGAGCGATAGCGAGCCAGCATTGTATTGAGAAATCTGGCTTCGCCGGAGACATTTTTCTATCGAAAAATGTACAAATTTATCTTGCTGTCAAAACAAAAATATATATATGCTGGCTCGCTACCGCTCGCCAGGAAAATATTGACACCTGGATGTGGGTAACCGTCTTCAAACAGTAGGCTGAATGGGGCCGAATGGATGCAAGCCAAACAGAGAGGGAAAGAAAGAGACAAAAAAGCGAGATGTGTGTGAATTTGTATTTTTTGTTGTGTGTTCATTGTTTTGTGTTGTGTTGTCCCTATTCTGGCTCTGTCTTGAGTCCCCCCCCCCAAAAAAAAAAGGAATAAGGGGGAAAAACAGGAAAAGGTGGGGATTATGCCCGAGGATATGGCATAGAATAGAACAATGCTGAAAGAGTTAACCCCATTCTCAGTATTATGCCTGTGGATATGGCATAGAATAGAACAATGCTGAAAGAGTTAACCCCATTCTCAGTATTATGCCTGTGGATATGGAATAGAATAAAACAATGCTGAAAGAGTTAACCCCATTCTCAGTATTATGCCTGAGGATATGGAATAGAATAGAACAATGCTGAAAGAGTTAACCCCATTCTCAGTATTATGCCTGTGGATATGGCATAGAATAGAACAATGCTGAAAGAGTTAACCCCATTCTCAGTATTATGCCTGAGGATATGGCATAGAATAAAACAATGCTGAAAGAGTTAACCCCATTCTCAGTATTATGCCTGAGGATATGGCATAGAATAAAACAATGCTGAAAGAGTTAACCCCATTCTCAGTATTATGCCTGAGGATATGGCATAGAATAGAACAATGCTGAAAGAGTTAACCCCATTCTCAGTATTATGCCTGTGGATATGGCATAGAATAGAACAATGCTGAAAGAGTTAACCCCATTCTCAGTATTTTAGGACGCAGTTATTTCTTTCATTCAGTCATCATCGGTAGACGATTATTTTAGTTTAGGAAATAATTGTTGAAGTCAAAGAGTTGATGAAGTTATACATTTACCTCTTTTATTCCCAGAAAGCCTTTCAAACATCAGTAAAATCACCTAATGTTAGCCAAAATTAAGTGCAAAAGCGTACTTGAAGACTGAAACGAATAAACAAATAGAACGTTAAGATGCTAAAAAGAGTTAATCAGGCACTATTGCTGGACTAAGAGTATTGTTACAGATACAGGCACTTAGACTGAACGTAGGGAGGATATCATGGGTGACCAGACCAGATGGCTGGAGTGAAGTAGGAAAGAAGAGCAATTGGACAGAGGAAGAACAAGCGGAGAAGTGAGAAGTACAGTAGAAGACTGAAAGTTCTCAGGCTCAACCAAGTTGCTTCATAGTATGCCGATATTCTTATCAGTTTTATATTCAGAAACTGCTAGACGGAATTGACCAAAAAAATTCCGACAATTTCAAAGTAGCCTATAGAGAGAGAGAGAGAGACAGCCATTATAATACATATAATTAACGTAACCTTGAGGCATTTAACTCAACACCAACACCACCCACACTACCAAGTCCACGATGCACAAGAGTTGGTTAAGGGGACAGTGGCTGTTTGTTTGGTCTATTAATTAAATTATTCATATATATTTTTAGTTTCCTCCCTAGACCTCCATCAAGCTTAGAACGACACCTCCTAGACCCCCCTTGATACCATTTGATGATATTAGGCAGTCTAAGAAGGATTTATGTAATTCAGAGGGTTTATTGAGATCGCATTGTATACCCCTTGTACACCTAGTGTAGAGGTAGATAATAAGGTAAAGAAATTCGTCTAATGGTAACCAGAATAAGATGAAACTTCCGTCATCGTGCTGAAAAGGTTAAGCTGTCAAGTAATCCAACTTGGCGGGGACAGACAGTTTTGGTCCTGGTGGTGGAAGTTCGTCTGCTATTATGGGAATTACACCCACTCTCTCTCTCTCTCTCTCTCCTGGTGGTGGAAGTTAGTCTGCTATTATGGGAATTACACCCGCTCTCTCTCTCTCTCTCTCCTGGTGGTGGAAGTTAGTCTGCTATTATGGGAATTACACCCACTCTCTCTCTCTCTCTCCTGGTGGTGGAAGTTAGTCTGCTATTATGGGAATTACACCCGCTCTCTCTCTCTCTCTCTCCTGGTGGTGGAAGTTAGTCTGCTATTATGGGAATTACACCCACTCTCTCTCTCTCTCTCTCTCCTGGTGGTGGAAGTTAGTCTGCTATTATGGGAATTACCCGCTCTCTCTCTCCTCTCTCTCTCCTGGTGGTGGAAGTTAGTCTGCTATTATGGGAATTACACCCACTCTCTCTCTCTCTCTCTCCTGGTGGTGGAAGTTAGTCTGCTATTATGGGAATTACACCCACTCTCTCTCTCTCTCTCTCTCTCTCCTGGTGGTGGAAGTTAGTCTGCTATTATGGGAATTACACCCACTCTCTCTCTCTCTCTCTCCTGGTGGTGGAAGTTAGTCTGCTATTATGGGAATTACACCCGCTCTCTCTCTCTCTCTCCTGGTGGTGGAAGTTAGTCTGCTATTATGGGAATTACACCCACTCTCTCTCTCTCTCTCTCCTGGTGGTGGAAGTTAGTCTGCTATTATGGGAATTACACCCACTCTCTCTCTCTCTCTCCTGGTGGTGGAAGTTAGTCTGCTATTATGGGAATTACACCCACTCTCTCTCTCTCTCTCTCTCCTGTGCCGACCCGTGGTAATAACGTTCTTGACATTGTACTTGCAACAAAAGAAGAATTGATAGAGAATTTGAATGTTGGTGATGAATTCAGTAACAGCGACCATCGTACGATAACTTTCACTTTAAAGTTTACTAGTAACGAACCAAATAGTAGCATCGAAAAAGTCCCTAATTTCAAGAAAGCAAACTTCCATAAACTTAGAGCTATGTTTTAAAGAAACTGACTGGAGCTTTTTAATTAACAATAACGACATAAATACATCTTGGAAGTTATTCGAAACCACTTACCTAAAAGCAGTGCAAGACTGCATACCATCGAAAATACGGCGTCCAGGCCATAATAATAAGCCCAAATGGTGGAATAAAGATATTTCAAACTGCCTGCTTGCTAAAAAATTTGCTAATGATAGATTAAAATCCTCACAAAATGACGAAGAACGGGTGAAATTTGTAGAGCTACGACGCAAAGCCAAAAAGTTAATTAAGCAAAGTAAAAAGACCTTAGAGTTACATATTGCGAATCAAAGTAAAACAAACCCGAAAGAATTCTATAGTTATATCAGAAAGAAAAAAAGTAGTTACTTCAACTGTTGGACTGTTAGTCGATGAAAAGGAGAATACACAAAAGACGAAGTACAAATGAGTAATGCCCTCAATACCTTCTTTGCATCAGTTTTTACAACAGAAGACCTCAGTGATATCCCTACACCATCGCCGATTCAGATTGATAATTCAGATGTTCTAAGCAATATCACCGTTACAGAGAGAGAAGTATTGAATTGTTTAGATAAACTCAAGGTAAATAAAACGCCAGGACCTGATACAATCTCGCCTAGAGTTCTAAAGGAAGCAAAGAATGAGCTCTCCAAAACCACTGACATTACTATTCAATAAATCCTTGCAGTCTGGAACTATGCCTGATCAGTGGAAGCTAGCCAACGTAACACCGATATTCAAAAAAGGCAGCAAATCCCTACCCAGTAACTATCGTCCAATTAGCTTAACCTCAGTTGTATGTAAAATGCTAGAAACGGTCATACGAGACAGACTCGTAAATCACTTAGAGGAAAATAACATACTTAAAGATACTCAACACGGCTTTCGTAAAAACGTTCCTGTTTAACAAACCTCTTAGACTTCTTCCACGATATCCTCAACCTCTACGATGAGAGTAAAGCTGTAGATATTATATACCTTGATTTTCAAAAGGCCTTTGACAAAGTTCCCCACAAACGTTTACTGCTAAAACTAAAAGCGCATGGAATACAAGACGGTATGTTGAAATGGATAGAAAATTGGCTCAGCAACAGAAAGCAAAGGGTAGTCATAAACGGAAAGGCATCTAAATGGACCAATGTAAGTAGCGGGGTACCCCAGGGATCGGTACTAGGACCAATTCTCTTTCTAATTTACATCAACGACATAGATGAGGGTCTCACCTGCACAATCTCAAAATTTGCTGACGATACAAAAATTGCAAATAGCGTACTCTCAAAAGAACAAGTTGACGATATGCAACACAATCTAGATAAATTGTCATGTTGGGCCCAAATTTGGCAAATGAGTTTCAATGCGGATAAATGTAAAGTACTACATGTCGGATACCTAAATGAGAAAGCAAACTATTCGATGAATGGCACTCAGCTTAAGAATGTAAACAGAGA
Source organism: Paralithodes platypus (assembly GCA_032716605.1). Taxonomy (NCBI): domain Eukaryota; kingdom Metazoa; phylum Arthropoda; class Malacostraca; order Decapoda; family Lithodidae; genus Paralithodes; species Paralithodes platypus. The sequence continues at coordinate 1,605,985 of CM064482.1, read as the reverse complement.
AACTGATCTGGGAGTAACAATATCGAGTAACCTAAAACCGAGGTCAACAATGTTCAGAAGTTGTTAAGAAGGCAAACAAAATAATTGGCTTTATAGGCAGGTCATTTGAGCATAAATCCAAAGAAGTTATCCTAACCCTTTACAATTCCTTAGTCCGCCCTCTTCTGGAATACTGCGTTCAATCCTGGTGCCCTTATTACCAAAAAGATATAAACAAGCTAGAACGAGTTCAACGTAGAGTTTACCAAAATGATACCTAGCCTAAAGAACAAACCATACGAAGAGCGTCTTAGAGAATTAAATCTATTTCCTTTAACCCAGCGCAGATTAAGAGGTGACTTAATTCAAGTGTTCAAAATCATCAAAGG
>CM064482.1:1585617-1595617 GCA_032716605.1 Paralithodes platypus | reverse complement strand
CAGCGAAAACAATAGCATAGTATAGAATAATATGTGTGAAAGATTCCTTATTGCAGCGAAAACAATAGCATAGTATAGAATAATATATGTGTGAAAGATTCCTTATTGCAGCGAAAACAATAGCATAGTATAGAATAATATATGTGTGAAAGATTCCTTATTGCAGCGAAAACAATAGCATAGTATAGAATAATATATGTGTGAAAGATTCCTTATTGCAGCGAAAACAATAGCATAGTATAGAATAATATATGTGAAAGATTCCTTATTGCAGCGAAAACAATAGCATAGTATAGAATAATATATGTGAAAGATTCCTTATTGCAGCGAAAACAATAGCATAGTATAGAATAATATATGTGTGAAAGATTCCTTATTGCAGCGAAAACAATAGCATAGTATAGAATAATATATGTGTGAAAGATTCCTTATTGCAGCGAAAACAATAGCATAGTATAGAATAATATATGTGTGAAAGATTCCTTATTGCAGCGAAAACAATAGCATAGTATAGAATAATATGTGTGAAAGATTCCTTATTGCAGCGAAAACAATAGCATAGTATAGAATAATATATGTGTGAAAGATTCCTTATTGCAGCGAAAACAATAGCATAGTATAGAATAATATATGTGTGAAAGATTCCTTATTGCAGCGAAAACAATAGCATAGTATAGAATAATATATGTGTGAAAGATTCCTTATTGCAGCGAAAACAATAGCATAGTATAGAATAATATATGTGTGAAAGATTCCTTATTGCAGCAGCGAAAACAATAGCATAGTATAGAATAATATATGTGTGAAAGATTCCTTATTGCAGCGAAAACAATAGCATAGTATAGAATAATATATGTGTGAAAGATTCCTTATTGCAGCGAAAACAATAGCATAGTATAGAATAATATATGTGTGAAAGATTCCTTATTGCAGCGAAAACAATAGCATAGTATAGAATAATATATGTGTGAAAGATTCCTTATTGCAGCGAAAACAATAGCATAGTATAGAATAATATATGTGTGAAAGATTCCTTATTGCAGCGAAAACATAGCATAGTATAGAATAATATATGTGTGAAAGATTCCTTATTGCAGCGAAAACAATAGCATAGTATAGAATAATATATGTGTGAAAGATTCCTTATTGCAGCGAAACAATAGCATAGTATAGAATAATATATGTGTGAAAGATTCCTTATTGCAGCGAAAACAATAGCATAGTATAGAATAATATATGTGTGAAAGATTCCTTATTGCAGCGAAAACAATAGCATAGTATAGAATAATATATGTGTGAAAGATTCCTTATTGCAGCGAAAACAATAGCATAGTATAGAATAATATATGTGTGAAAGATTCCTTATTGCAGCGAAAACAATAGCATAGTATAGAATAATATGTGTGAAAGATTCCTTATTGCAGCGAAAACAAAAGCATAGTATAGAATAATATATGTGTGAAAGATTCCTTATTGCAGCGAAAACAATAGCATAGTATAGAATAATATATGTGTGAAAGATTCCTTATTGCAGCGAAAACAATAGCATAGTATAGAATAATATATGTGTGAAAGATTCCTTATTGCAGCGAAAACAATAGCATAGTATAGAATAATATATGTGTGAAAGATTCCTTATTGCAGCGAAAACAATAGCATAGTATAGAATAATATATGTGTGAAAGATTCATTATTGCAGCGAAAAACATGATACGAAATTTGTAGGAAAAAACTATTATATACAAAATTATTATTGTAATAGACAATATAATAGCCTATGATGTACAATTATTATTGTAATAGACAATATAATAGCCTATGATGTACAATTATTATTGTAATAGACAATATAATAGCCTATGATGTACAATTATTATTGTAATAGACATATAATAGCCTATGATGTACAATTATTATTGTAATAGACAATATAATAGCCTATGATGTACAATTATTATTGTAATAGACAATATAATAGCCTATGATGTACAATTCTTCAGATTTAATATAATATTTGTGTTACTAATTGTAAGTCTTCTAGTGATCTGTATTCAAACTTCATAGCATATTTATGTTACTGGTTACTAGGTCTTTAAGTTTACTGTATTCTGAACTGACAGAATTAACGTGAGGTAAGTCAGAGTTGCCTCACAGACAGAAAACACTAGCATTACATCACTAACTTGTGAACAATATTACAGCCTTGCAACATACAGGATCGCAAATTTCATTACACGCATAACGCCTTTGTGGGCGAGAGAGAGAGCGAGAGAGTTACATAGAATTACATTGATACACAGCCTACACAGACTTTGTGGTATCTGCTAGGCAGTACAGATTTAAATATATCATTGTTTTTACTACCAAGTGGAAGGTAAGGACAGCACAGCAGAAGTCAAGTTCTGAAGCATCTGGGCTATAATTACACAACATAGTGATTAAGGGGGGTCACCTGACGTCTTTATACAGTTTTTTTTCTGGCTGACATTAGACAATTTTAGGCAGTTAAAGAAGGACCCATGATATTCAAAGGGTTTACTGAGAATGTCATAAAGTAAGAACATAAGCTAAAGAGTATCGTTTAATAGTAACCAAAATAAGATGAAATTTACGTCATGGTGCTGAAGGACTTAAGGGGCTAGTGCCTGTTTATTGGTCTATATATAGGACTTAAGGGGTTAGTGCCTGTTTATTGGTCTATATATAGGACTTAAGGGGTTAGTGCCTGTTTATTGGTCTATATATAGGACTTAAGGGGTTAGTGCCTGTTTATTGGTCTATATATAGGACTTAAGGGGTTAGTGCCTGTTTATTGGTCTATATATAGGACTTAAGGGGCTAGTGCCTGTTTATTGGTCTATATATAGGACTTAAGGGGTTAGTGCCTGTTGGTTGGTCTATATATTTATTATTATTATTACGACTTTATGAAACTACAGTATAGCGTCACTATGATTTATAAAAAGTCCTTCCAAAGGTAATCCAAATAATGTAATGTTAATGTACGCCAGACTAAGAGGAACACTGCGCCATCCTAGTGAACTTATTAACCCTTTTTGTAATAAGATGGCATCTTTTCCTTGTATTCTGGCTAACATTAGATAATATTACGTAGTATAGAAAAGTTATCTAGTAGTCTAATGTAAAAAGGTACTAAATTCTCAACAGATCCTTCCGAAGCTGAATAAAATAATCTAGAGTTAATCACAACACTAGGATGAGCATAGTGGGTGCGAGTTAGAGATTAATTGAGACCGTTCCTGCCTCTTGGATTCCTAGAGGTCGTTCCTAAGCTGAATACACTCGTCTAATGTTATCCAGAATAAGAAAAAAATGCGGGTATGAGTCAAAGGGTTAATTCAGACAGTTTTTATCTCTTTGATTCCTAAAGGCCCTTCCTAAGTTAAATAAAATCGTCAAATGTTAGCTAGACTGCAAGAAACTTATGCACATTTATCAAAGGGTTATTTGAGATAGTTGTCACCTCTTTGATTACCAGAGGTCCTTCTTAAACCGAATAAATTTGTCTAATGTTAGCCAGAATAAAAGTAAAAGTTGGGCATCCTATTGAAAATGTTAATCCAAGTCTCCGTGGAAATGTTTATAATGGCTCAAGGGTCTGGGAAACTGGTTTGGGACATTTCACACTCTCACACTCACTCACTCATGCACTCTCACTCTCACTCTCTCTCTCTCTCACTCACTCACTTTCACTCACTCACTCACTCACATTCACTCTCACACTCTCATTGGGTCTTGGAATGGAGCTTGGGTGTGGGTGTATGAGCTCTGTTTATCTCTCTATATATCTATCTATATATCTATGTATCTATCTAACTACAGTATGTATGTATCTATCTATCTCACTCACTCTCACTCTCTCTGACACGCTGCACAAGTTATTAACACGAGTTTTTTTGTATCGGTATCTTGAAACTTATCTCGAGAAACTGTTTTGCTTGCGCTGGTTTTATTTATGAGGAGAATACATTTGCAGTAAATTTATTGTATCAATAAATATTATTAAGTCAACTCATTTGTTATTTTGTGCCCGCGTCCATTCCGTCAGACGGAAAATGAAGGTTATGAAGTCAAGTCTCTCCTGTCTGCCTTCGATTCCCTGTCCACCTGCTTGTCACTTTCACCACCTCTCACATTTTGGCTGGCTCTCTCTCTCTCTCTCTCTCTCTCTCTCTCTCTCTCTCTCTCTCTCTCTCTCTCTCTCTCTCTCTCTCTCCGTAAAGCATCGACAGGACCAAAGTCACAAGCGGTGTACCCCAGCGGTCAGTACTTGGACGTGTTCTTTTCTTGATTAATATAAATGACGTTGTTGATGGTCTCCCATGTAGTATTTCAAAATTTGCAAATGTCACAAACATAGCAAGCACGGTAGTCTCTCCAACTGATATACAATAATGTACATCCAAAATTAGTTAGATAAACTGTGTATCTGGGCTCAGACCTGGCAAATAAGCTTCAATATCGATAAATGTAAAGTACTGCACGTAGGTTATTGGAACAATAAGGCAAAATATTCAATGAGCGGTATTCAACTCAAAAGTGTCGATAAAGACTGATTTAGGAGTAACCATTACAAATACTTCAAAACCGTGCCAACAATGTGCTGAAGAAGTTAAGAAAACAAAACAGATTATTGGATTCAATTGTAGATCTTTCGAATACAATCCGAAGATGTTATTCTCGCCTTGTATAATTAATTGATTCGACCTCATCTAGAATACTGCTTTCAATGTTGGTCCCTTTACTATCAAAAGGATATAGACAAACATGAAAGAGTATAGCGAACATTAACAAACAGTATTCCCAGACTAAGAAACGTCCAGAAGAATTAAACCTTTTCAGCTTTACTAAGCGGTAGACTACGAGGGGATATAATTCCAGTGTGTATGATGATTAAAGGTACCATATCTACAATATGGATGCAAACATATAATATAATTCCAGTGTGTATGATGATTAAAGGTACCATATCTACAATATGGATGCAAACATATAATATAATTCCAGTGTGTATGATGATTAAAGGTACCATATCTACAATATGGATGCAAACATATAATATAATTCCAGTGTGTATGATGATTAAAGGTACCATATCTACAATATGGATGCAAACATATACTTCACAGTCGATTATTCAAATTACACACGAGGGAATGGCTGTATAATCATCCGAACGCCCTTTCACTCCCATGTAGCAAAACATTTCCTTTTTCAACCCAGTAGTAAACTTATGGAATGGCCTGCCTAGCAAGGGGCATACAGCAGTAGTGTTAAAACCTTCAAAAATAACTTTGACAAATATCTCGCCCTTAATCCCCGACTGACTGAGTGTACAGATGAATAACAAGACATGCCCACATTACCTCTTTTGGTAGAATAGAAATAGTAAGATAGGTATATTTTTTATTTTCCTGTCGAGTACCATGTCAGTTTTTCCATTCTGCATGGAGAAGAGAAATCCTGTCCCTTCTAAGCCGCTTTTCTCTTCTATATAATAGGCTAGGTAGTTTAGATACAAACAGTCTCGTCAGGATCAGTAGATATTCTGTTGCTTGCTTTCCTTTGTACTACTTAGTACTCTCTCATTGTTAAAAAAAAAAAAAAAAATTAACTATCAGTAGTATACAATATTATTTAACTTCGTTCTTGACTGTGAATTTCCCATTAGAAATGTTCTCATTCTGCTGAGGGCCTTGTTTCCCCAACTAAATTTCATGCCGACCTTAGGTCGGAGGGCGTACAAAGGAGTACAAAGGAAATCAAGCAACAACAGGTCTAGTGACCCTTCTAGGTTGCTTGTCCTCCAAAACACTGAGGATCAAGTGTCCAAACAGTGGTTTAGAGTGGGTAAGGGAACATTGGAAAGGGAATTACTGCCCTGGAACTAATGTCCTTGGCAGGATTAGGAAGTTAGTAGAGGACATAAGGGTTAGTAACTGAGGGGGGGATAAAATAAAGTTATTCATTTACAAACGCAGTCAGTCGCGGGTTTGATGAGAGATATTTGTCTAGGCGGAGTTTAAATGAATCAACGGTGATGCAGTCTATAACGTTTCGGGGAAGCCCATTCCACAAGTTGACAACTCGATTGAAGAAGAAATTCTTAGATTCGTGCGAGTTAAAAGATTTACCAATAATTTTGCAACCGTTTTTCCCCGCGTGTAATTAGATTGGTCGATAGTGAAGTACTTACTACAGTTCATATTGTCGATGCCTTTGATGATTTTGAACACTTGAATTAAGTCACCTCTTAATCTGCGCTGGGTTAAAGGAAATAGATTTAATTCTCTAAGACGCTCTTCGTATGGTTTGTTCTTTAGGCTAGGTATCATTTTGGTAACTCTACGTTGAACTCGTTCTAGCTTGTTTATATCTTTTTGGTAATAAGGGCACCAGGATTGAACGCAGTATTCCAGAAGAGGGCGGACTAAGGAATTGTAAAGGGTTAGGATAACTTCTTTGGATTTATGCTCAAATGACCTGCCTATAAAGCCAATTATTTTGTTTGCCTTCTTAACAACTTCTGAACATTGTTGACTCGGTTTTAGGTTACTCGATATTGTTACTCCCAGATCGGTTTCTCTGTTTACATTCTTAAGCTGAGTGCCATTCATCGAATAGTTTGCTTTCTCATTTAGGTATCCGACATGTAGTACTTTACATTTATCCGCATTGAAACTCATTTGCCAAATTTGGGCCCAACATGACAATTTATCTAGATTGTGTTGCATATCGTCAACTTGTTCTTTTGAGAGTACGCTATTTGCAATTTTTGTATCGTCAGCAATCGGCGTGGTGGGTGGGGAGAGAACCCTTCTGCTTTGCTGTCTTTACCTTCCACTACGTAGCAAATCCAATGTTAGAATTAAGTTCGGACTGCCTAGTTGGGACTGAAAGGGCTGTGCAGTCTGGGTATCTATGTAACTATATGTAACTATCTCGTATGGGTTATATGAGACAATGTGTGTATGATATAAAGAAAGAAAGAACATACAATGTGTCTGTATGTATCTCACTTTCAGCCAAACAATTATTTGACTGCATAATATATATCAACTGCTACCCTTCCCCCATCCAGATCTGTCTAGCTCCCCCCCCCCCCCCCCACCTGACCCCTATTCCTACCCCCTTCTCTCGATGTCTCTCTCCCGATTCAATCAATCTCATTCAGTCCACCCCATCCGGTACTGAATAGATAAAGACCGTTCTCTGTGTGTTTCTTTTTAGGGTACACACACACACACACACACACACACACACACACACACACACACACACACACACACACACACACACACCTCGCTCACTTTTCTACCGCTATTACAATAATCAATGTTCTTCAGAGCTTTCCCAGTGTATACCTCCTCCCTTACGGAGAGTGGGTGGCACCCGCCTTTCAATACATTGCACTCAAGAGTGACCCGATATTCCCAGTCTATTTTGTACTCAACAAGTAAGCTTTGGAACTCTCTCCCTCAATCTGTCTTTCCCTCATCCTATGACTTAAATTGCTTCAAGCTCCGTGTGTCCAGACATTTTGACTCTAACCTACCTTGAATTTGGATCTCTATCATTCTTTCAACTTCGGTTGGACAATTGTTTCAGGCACCTTTGCCCTTTGTCTCCTTCATACACATGGACACAAACACACACATCGAACCACGAACAGTCAGGACGAGAGTCCATGCTTTAACCCACTCCATGGTTCGATCCTAGGTTAGGGTATATATATTTATTCATATAACTCACGTGTATTTGTGATATATTTTCTGTGCCCCATAAATATTCTTTCCTCTCACTTAAACATTAGGCTACCATAGTGCGGTGGGAATATGAACATGATTAGATTAATATCCAGTATTCGAGAATGAATAATAAGTCGTAGGCGTGTGCATAAACCTTTAACCGTCTTGGTGGTGTAATGGTTAAGGTGTCTAAAAATATGTGTGTGATAACCCGGGTTCGAATCCTGGTGGATCACATATATGCTTTCATTAATTTAATTTGAGGTGTTTGGTGGTGTGGTGAAATTAATAAAAAATAGATACTTTATATTAATGTAACCCTCGTGCATGCCTGAGGAGAATAAATTACATTAAATCAAATCAATCCCTTCAAATTATTCCCTTGTATGTGTAATCTGGAAATGGGTCCTACGGCTTGGTAGGGGATGCCATGTTTCCTCCAAGTAGGATTTTCCCATCTCCTAAGTATATATCTATACATAGGAAATGGTTAGCTAGGTTTCATGACGCTGTGGTGGAGTGGGTTAAAGTTTGGACTCTCGTACGGTTTAATCCTGTGTGAGGGCAAATCAATGTATTCCCATTACTCACCTGCATTTGTGATATATACTGTATATCCCGATATATATATATATATATATATATATATATATATATATATATATATATATATATACAGTAGATATATGTGTGTGTGTGTGTGTGTGTACTCAATAGTTCGTCCACACCTACAAAGAAATACGAATATTAACAGATAAATTAATGCTGAGGAAGTTGTTCGCGTATAAACCTGGTTAAATAATATCGCCTAACAGTAGCAAGACTTAATTAATAACAAGCAATATAACTATACTGGACAAGGCAGCAAACACACATAACAGTCCTATTGTTATTGTCATCCTCCCTAAAAATAAAGTACGTAGATTTTAAAGGGCACATTTTGGCCAGCGGTGTTTTCAATTTTTGCAACAGGATTTACAGCGAGTGGGGGCGGGAGATATGAGGAAGAGTTTTATTTTGGGTGTTAGACCGTTCTCGTATGTTACTGGGATATTCATAGATACATACATATTATAGAGATAGATAGATATGTATGGTAGGTGGATTGAGATATTTAGATAGATATACAGATGGACAAACAGTAAATACGGACATATAAAATAACGATAGATAGATAATAAGAGATGGATAAAGACAGATAGATAGATACATAGCTATAACGGCATACTTTTCCAATCGGTGTTTTCCATTTTTGTAAGGCGATTTATCGTGAGTGCAGCAGCGAAAGATATGAGCGAGGCTCTGTGTTGGGGGTACACCGGTTTGGTTCATACTGGTTACAAGGGGGAAGAGAGAGAGAGATAGTGAGTGAGTGTGTGAGAGAGTGAGAGAGAGCGTGCGTGCGTGTGAGTGAGTGAGAGTGTGTGTGTGTGTGTGTGTGTGATACAGAGTAGGTGGGGGGGGGGGGGGAGATGGATAGATATAGATAGATGCATAGCCAGATTAATAGGTTTAGTTGTATTATTGGTGTTTTCCCATGGTTGCAAGTCGCTTTACCGAGAGTGCAGCCAAAGATATGAGGAAGGGTTTATTTGGGGGTACACCGTTTGGGTTCAGAGAGGTTATTGGGAAGCAGATAGATACATTTTAATAGAGACATTAGACAGATAGATATTTGGATAGACATTAATAATAATAATAATAATAATAATAATAATAATGATAATATTCGTCTGGTAACTTATATAGCGCCCATATATCCTCCTTCGAGCATTCACAAGCGCTTGACCTTTACTAGTTAACTAGAGACCATTAACCTTCTCCCTTGCTCAAGGGGAGACGGTAACCGCCGGTTATGTCCCAGAAAAATGCTCAATTTCAGCGGTGATTGAACGCAAGTCTGCTAGGATGGGAAGCAGAGACGCTATCATCTGAACCAGCCGGACGGCTGGTTCAGATAATAACGATATATTGATAGAGGTAAATAAATAGAGAGGATTGGAGAGATAGATAGATTGAAAGGAATAGACAGATAGAGAGGATCAGATATGTATACTGTATAGATAGAGAGGAATAAATATAGATAAATAGATATAAAGATAGAAGTATAGATAGATTCATTTTGAAAATCGTTGTTTTCCATGTGTGCAGAGGAATTACGGTAAGTGGTGCGAAATGTATGAGCAAGAAATTGTCGGTGTGTAGACCATTCTGATTGTTTATTTATAAAG